>JXCR01143363.1:0-16520 GCA_002079205.1 Phalaenopsis hybrid cultivar
CACACAGAGAGGTGTATATATATATATATATATATATATATATATATATATATATATATATATAATAAAGAAATGGTTGGAGACTATTATACGAGTGCCGGATCTCTCGACTATTTCTAGTGCACTTAATGATTCCAGTACTACACCCTACACTTGGGGGGATTTGTACCCCAAACCAGAGGGGATTTACAACTAATAAGCAGATGACCGACAAACTAATCTGAGTACGCGACCCATATATTTATTCGTTATAAATAAAAAAAAGAATAATTATATTCAGACCAGCTTAAATATTCATATTTATCAATTAAGTACTTGGATGATATTTTTGGACTATCGAACTAACTTATTTAGATGTGCCACCATCAAATTATTGAGAATTTTGATGTTTGAGTGAAAGAGGGTGGTTGATTTGTAAATTCTGCAGGCTTGGTGGATCGAGTTTAGGTGTTTTCTTTGCAGCAATGTTGAATTCGCTTTTATGTGGGCTAATAATTATGTAAGAAACTTAATCCTCAGTCTCCAACTAGTTTGAATTAACTCCAAATTAACAATCATTGTATGTACGTTTATATATATATATATATANAAAATTCCTCCACAAGACATCCCAAAGCCAACATAGCACACTTTTGAGGTTTTTTGAACTTTAGGCTTTGTACACGCCAAAGATATCGACATGGATTTCAAAGCAAATGAATGTTTTTCTCTATGCAGAGAATTCTGGATTTAGTAAACTCTCTCTTTCTCACTCTTCTTTTTTCTGGTTCCAACTCTTAGGGCGTGTTCGCAAAGGATAATTTAAGATTCAAGAGGCTTGTTTGAAGGAGATTTGTTTTTTTACAAAAATTGGTGATAGGGTGTCTTTTGAAATGCTGTGTTTTAAAACGACAAAAAAGACATGGACATTTTCTTAAAAGCGGTTTTACCAAAGCATTACACTCAAACAAAAACTTCCAAATGGATAATATCTTTCTAATTTTTTTGTAAAATAAAATGTACGAAAAAAAAGGATAATTTAGGATTCAAGAGGCTTGTTTGAAGGAGATTTGTTTTTTACAAAAATTGGTGATAGGGTGTCTTTTGAAATGCTGTGTTTTAAAACAACAAAAATGACATGGACATTTTCTTAAAAGCGGTTTTACCAAAGCATTACACTTAAACAAAAACTTCCAAATGGATAGTATCTTTCTAATTTTTTGTAAAATAAAATGTACGAAAAAAACCTCCTTCAAAAGAGGACACATGCTTTGATGATTATGATTTTCTTAAGTTATCCTCAACGGAATGCAATTTGATTATGATTTTCTAAAGTTATCCTCAATGGAATGCAATTAAGTGTCTGTTTGAGGTAGTCGGAGATTTTCGTAACTTTTTTTGTAAAGTTATGATGGAGAAAATAACTTATTAGAAAGTTACAATGAATATATATATATATATATATTCAAAGAATTAGACATTAATTTTCTCACAACTACCACACTTTAAAAGATTATGTTGAAAAAATAAACTTCTCACCATAGAAATAAAAAAAAAAGAAAACATTTCCCCAAACAAATATACAGTGACAACCTAAAACATAACCAAATAGACCCTAAATCTTTTTGATGTTTCTCAAAGCTAACAAATTAATTCCAAAAAATGACTTCATTTTGCAGTTTGTCATTAAACGTTAATGAAGATATAATGTTTTTTGTGTCGTTAAACTTTTATGATGACATATTGCTTTATTATGAGATGATAAGTCGTTACGTATCTATTGTTTTTCTTTGTCAAAATTCTAACTCAAATGTATAGAAATATTGCTTGTTTATTATATATTTTTGTTGGTGAATGTTTTTCATTTGTGACATTTTTTTTTTCCAATAGATATCTTAAAACTAGAGACTCAAATCGTTCTCTCATTCATTTAGAATGTAACTACACAATCCATCCCTTCGGCCATCTCGATCGGCCCACGCAAGATTGGGTTTACCCAAGAGTTTGGTTGGCATTTAGCAGTGGCAATCCATGATGAGTCTTTGATCAACCTTCGAAGTTTGTCTTCTTTGAAACACGTAAATCTCACGAGTCAAATGTTGCTGATAGTCTGATCGAGCGAAAAGTATTAGGAAATGTTAAACAATAAGAATCAATCTAGATTTGAAATTTTCTATTTTGAGGAGACCAAACCATTGTTGTAGGGAATTTACAAGTCTATGACCACTTGAAATGACAAAACATCTGGGAATCTAGTGGTAGAATTTTGTCATTTTTGAAGCAAAATGTTCATCAGCCCACAATCAATTCAGTAATGCAAATGTAGTGGTAGAATTTTGTCATTTTTCAGGCAAAATGTTTATCATTCAATAATGCAAATAGCTAATAATTTCTGCACATGTAGTGATCACACTAACAAGGAGAAAAGTTTATAACTTAATTTTCTCTAATGAACTACTTGCAATACAATTGAAACGTAGGAGTGTCAACTCGGGCTCATAGGTTTGGATCTGATCTAACCTAAAATTAACCTGGCTCGAAACTGTTTGTTATGCTGAGTCAGAAAGTCAAACCCGAACCCAACCCACATTTAGTCTCGTTTAACATAAGACAAAATAGACAGTCGGGGTAAATTTATATTAGTCTTGACTCAGTGTTCTTGAGTTAATCTCAAGTTGATCGGTAGATTTTGAGTCAATTGAGGTTAGCGGTTCAATATTGCTATGACAGCTCAATTTGAATCTGACCAAAAAAATTAAAACCAGCATTGACTCTTAACATGGACTGATTCTAAAAATTATTTGGGTCAACCCAAATGGTAACCTTAAATTATTTTCAAACAACTTTATTTAATTTAAGCGTAAGTTGGAGATGCATTTGGATTGAGATTTTGAAAATTTTGACGTCGACGTAATTGTCTAAACAAACTCATCCAATTTGTATCATGTAATTAATTTATGAAATCATAACACCATAGTTTATAATAGTTTATAAAGTTGCTGGAATCATATTAACCATAGAAATTAATTATTCAGACATACAAATTATTTATGAACATTTCCCTCCGCAATATAAATAATTTGTTCATGTGAGAAATAAATAGTACGCCTACACATTTGACATAACACATAATTTGCTTTTCAGGATCATAGTTCCCTTTCAAGCTTTTAAATGTTTTTATTTATTTATTTATTTATTATTTTTGAGTTATGTGTGTTTAATTCTTTCATAGTTTGTAGGGTTAAGTTATGATACGTCACCAATAAATTTTCATCATCCGACACGAATCTCTAGATAATATTTTAAGTAGGAAATATTTAAATCTTAATAAAAATTCATCCAGAGCTTCGATTTCAGTAAATTTATGATCAAACTGACCAGTTTGATGAGACGGACCTAATAATATAAAAACTAGCTCAATCCGAGTCAAGTCAAACCCAGATCAAGTCATTGAACCACACTTAAATGATTTCTGAATACATTTGGAAGATCAAAGGGTTGTCGAATATGACAAGTTTATACTTGAATCGAGCGTCTCGACAAGAGGAATCCAACGAGCCCAAGATCACTATATTTTGATATCATTAAGGCACTTAAATGTCCATTAAATGTTGTTTGATTAGAGGAAGCTCTCCGGACAGTCCAATCAAAATGATTCATATTCATGCATTACTGACACCCATAACAGTATAAATATAACCCCATCCTTCACATGAGAGGGGGTTGGAAGTTTCAAAGAGAATTAAAAGCTCTAAAAAGGAGCTGAAGTCCAACACCATTCCGACCGTCGTCGACCACCGTAGATTGCCATTGGCCGTCGCCGACACTCGTTGATTGCCGTCATCGACTGTCGACCATCACTGTCGATCATCACCAATCATCATCGATCACCACCAATCAGACACTGACAGTCATCATTGTGGGACAAAAGCTCATCACTACAGTCCATGTGTCAACAACGACCTACGTGGTTCACAGCTCGAGCAGCTCCCGACTCCGGCCCCGTCGGCCTACGGACGTCATTCATACTCGCCAATACGGCCTATGTGGTCCACATCTCCTGTAACTGCTTACTGCGGTTTCTTTGGACAATCAACACTTCTGGAGCAGCCATCTACAACACTCAGGATAGACTACTACCTTCACAACAATCAACAATAACTCTTACAACCAGTTGTCACCAAGAACTACATCCATATTATAGTTATACAACTTTGTAATTTCATATTCCCTAATTTAGGGGAAGAATGAATTTATTTCAACTGGGCTAGACCCCATGGTTTTTCCCTCTTTCAAGGGTTTTCCACCTAAAAAGTCGAGGTGTTTCATCGTGCTTACTTCTCTTCTGTTATCTGTGTGTGTTGAATTCTCGTGCAACGCTAAGACGATAATCCATTACTCTATCGCAGAGAATTTTCTGGCACACATCAAGCTACGAGCAATACATGAAATAAGATTCAAGAAGCTATATGATTATCTTAATTTTTTTCATAATCTTTTTTAATAAAATTGAAAATATGGAGTAGAAAACAGCAATGTAGAAAAATACAAGGCAAGAATTAAAATATTATGGATGGAGGGCATGAAAGTGACAATGATGATCTAATGAATCCAAATTCTTATATTTTACTAGAACTGGATAAGAAAATGCTATTTATATTTATAATTGTTCATATTTCTTGAATAAATCTAATTATCTATTAATTATATTGAACAATGTAAAATGCAACTATACCCCTTTTAAAATTTTTAAATTATGTCGGGCCACAATATTGATTTTGCGCTCGCGCGAATGAAATTTTATGTCGATTTTGGTCTAAGGCGTATCAATTTTTTGATTTAAATAGACTCTAATTGATATATAATGTGTTAATTTAAATATTTTGTAAATTGAGATAGATTAAACTCAAATTAAATTAATATCATATGAGTTATGAAAATTGATGTGTTAGAGAATATGGGGTGATAGAGTAATGATTTATCTATGGGCTTAAGCATTGCACGCTAATCCAGCACGCACTCGGGTAATAAAAGTGATAGGTGGAACATTATAAATTTGTACTTGAAGAACTCGAGAAGGGAAAAAACGACAAGGTTTGGCCCTGCTGAAATAATTCATTATGAGTTAGTGATTACAAGTACATGACATTATCCCACATGCGGAAAAAGGGTTACAAAATTTCTCGAGTTACAATGATGGTGCTCAAAAGAGCTCGTTGCCCCACGATATGGTGCGATCGCAACTTGGAGAAGTTTTTGGAGCTTCGGTACATTCTCTTCAAGATTGACATGACAAGCAACATGATGCAGTGCTCTATGGGATGCTTTATGGCTTTGCAGTGTCTGTTGTTGCTTCATAAGATGTTTCGTCGCTCAACAATGCAAGTCTTGACTCAGCTCGAAGCTTTGATGCAATGAGTAGAGGGGTGCAACCAGCGTTGGTTAATATTTGTTGGTGGGTGGTGGTTTACGCTGGTTAATTGATGGTTGCGGGAGCAGGAGGTATTCGTCAAATTTGGGTGTGGAAATGATGTTGGACTTAAGATTTTCCTCCAAGCTTCAATTTTCTTATGACTCAAGTTCTCTCTACCCACTCAAGAGCAGGGTAGAGCTCTATTTATAGAGTTTGGAGAGATTGTTAGGTATGACTCATATATCAGAAATTTGTAGTCTCTTGGATTTGAAGAGGTGTGTCTCCTAGAATGAAGAGGTGTGTCTCTTAGTGTGAAGATGTGTGTCTTTTGGATTAGTGGGTTGGGGAGAGCAAGAGCGTATTTGTAAATTTTTCTGTGAGTTTTATCTATAAATAGATGTGTATCTCTATGGGTATGTAACTTCTTTGAAATAGCGAAATTCGCCGCTCTGCTTTCGAGGATGTAGACATCTTTGTCGAACACCGTTAAATCTCTGTGTTCTTCTTCTGGATTTGTGTTATTTTCGCCTTAAATTTCTCAACAGAGACACCTCTACAAATAAGAAAAGAATTTAGATCACTCCACAGGACAACCCAGAGAAATTACCACAATTTGACGAACGATCTTATACTCATTACATTCTTCTCGTCGAGATGCTTAATTTACTTGTTATATTTGAAATCTGTTTGATCTTCTAATTATATACTGAAAACTTCCAAATGTGATTTAACGACCTGATCCGTACTTGATTTGATTTGAATTGGACAGATTATTATATTATTGGGTCTGCCTTATCGAGCCGTTCAGTTTGAGAGTAAGTTTGCCGAATTATTTAAAGAATTATCTCAAAATATACGTCACATCTTGGGATCCGTGTGAGATGAAAAAGATCTGTTTATGGCTTATCCAAAATTTACTTGGTCCTCTTGAATTGATTGGAGATGAGTCTATTCAAAGTTGAACAATTTTGATTTTGGCTGTATTATGAAACTTTTTTAGTGTGATCTGCGTCCTAATTGCCATCAATGGATGTTCCCGTCATGCAGATGTGGGGTTCTCAAAAATCTACTAGCAACTTAGATATGTAAATATGTAAATATAAACAATTATGGTGGTATGTATGTAAATGCCCTTTTATCAGTTTAAGCNCCAAGGCATCTCAATTTTTTTATTGAAATAGACTCTAATTGATATATAATGTGTTAATTTAAATATTTTGTAAGTTGAGATAGATTAAATTCAAATTAAATTAATATCATATGAGTTATGAAAATTGATGTGTTAGAGAATATGGGGTGATAGAGTAATGAGTTATCTATGGGCTTAGCATTGCACGTTAATCCAGCACACACTCGGATAATAAAAGTGATAGGTGGAACATCAAAAATTTTTACTTGAAGAACTCCCTGCTGAAATAATTCATTATGAGTTAGTGATTACAAATACATGACATTATCCCACATACGAAAAATGGTTACAAAATTTTTCGAGTTACAATGATAGTGCTCAAAAGAGGTCGTTGCCCCATGATATGGTGTGATCGCAGCTGGGAGAAGTTTTTGGAGCTTTGGTGCATTCTCTTCAAGATTGATATGATAAGCAACATGATGCACTGCACTGTGGGATGCTTTATGGTTCTACAATGTCTGTTGTTGGTTCACAAGATGTTTCGTCGCTAAACAATGCAAGTCTTGACTCCTCTCGAAGCTTTGATGCAATGAGTAGAGGGGTGCAACCAACTGGTTAATATTGGTTGGTGGGTGTTGGTTCATGCTGGTTAATTGGCGATTGCAGGAGCAGGAGGTATTCTTCAAATCTGGGTGTAGAAATGATGTTGAACTTAAGATTTTCCGCCAAGCTTCAATTTTCTTATGACTCAAGTTCTCTCTACCCACTCAAGAGCGGGGTAGAGCTCTATTTATAGAGCTTGGGAGAGAATGTTAGGTATGACTCATATACCAAAAATTTGGAGTCTCTTGGATTTGGAGAGGTGTGTCTCCTAGAATGAAGATGTGTGTCTCTTGGTGTGAAGAGATGTGTCTCTTGGATTAGTGGGTTGGGAGGGAGCGAGGGCGTGTTTGTAAATTTATCTGTGGGTTTATATATATAAATATATGTGTATTCCTATGGGTATGCAACTCCTTTGAAATAGTGAAATTCGCTGCTCTGCTCTCGAGAATGTAGACATCTTTGTCGAACCTCGTTAAATCTCTATGTTCTTCTTCTGGATTTGTGTTATTTTCGCCCTAAATTTCACAACAAAGACACATCTACAAATAAGAAAGGAATTTAGATCACTCCACAGGACAACCCAGAGAAATTACCACAATTTGACGAGCGATCTTATACTCATTAGATTCTTCTCGTTGAGATGCTTAATTTACTTGTTAGATTTGAAATCTGTTTGACCTTCTAATTATATACTGAAAACCTCCAAATGTGATTTAACGACCTGACACGTACTTGATTTGACATGAATTTGACAAATTATTATATTATTGGGTCTGCCTTATCGAATCGTTCAGTTTGAGAGTAAGTTTGCCGAGTTATTTAAAGAACTATCTCAAAATATACGTCACATCTTGGGATCCGTGCGAGATGAAAAAGATCTGTTTATGGCTTATCCAAAATTTACTTGGTCCTCTTGAATTGATTGAGTCTATTCAAAGTTGAATAATTTTGATTTTGACTGTATTATGAAACTTTTTTAGTGTGATCTGCGCCTAGTTGCCAGCAATGGATGTTCCCATCATGCAGATGTGGGGTTCTCAAGAATCTACTGGCAAATTAGATATGTAAATATGTAAATATAAACAATTATGGTGGTATGTATGTAAATGCCCTTTTATCAGTTTAAGCCATTGATTCCCTTCGCCATAAGCCTATAATCTTCAAAATTTATTCTAATGAGATTTGAAGGAAATCATTTCCTACCATACATATACATATACGTGTGTGTGCGTGTCTATATATATATATATATATATANAAATCAAAATATAATTTGATTTAGGGTCTCTTTGAGATGGCTTTCAGCCTGCATTGTGATTTAAACTACAACCGCAGTTTTTTTGTGAACTGTTTTCTTATTGCTTTCTAGAAATTTTTGTGATGGGGAGCAGTTTTTCTCAATTCGATCGGTCAAATTGTAGCGGCTATAAGAAATCAACTGTTAATTTTTATGAAAAAATATATATTTATAATTCATACATCAACTTTATAAAAGTTGTTCTCTTCATCACGGTCCCTGTGATACACACACACATTATAAAATATTACATATTTTATAACTATACACAAATAATAATTAAAATTATTGCCATATCATTATAATTTCACTTCTATATTTGATGATATTCTCATTCATACTCACAAGTACTAACAATATATATAATATTTTTTGTTAATACATGCGAGAGAGTTGGCCTCTCATTTTTGGGAAATATTTGCAAAGAGATGACACACGCAGAGTTGCTTGCATAATAAACTCTCGATAACCTTCGCTTCAAGGTTAGAAGGTGGTTATTGAGAAGTTATTTAGTTATTAATTTATGTAACATATAAGCCTAATAACCCTCTGATAACCTTCACGGGTTCTATTTCAATGTTATTCATAGGTTATTACGAAGATATTGCAGGGTTAATCGAGTACGCAGACATGCGTATTCTGTAGGCAAATATTCAGCCTCATTTTCCTCAGGTCCTTATATTCGAAGGCATCTAAACAACACAAGCAATCATTCAAAAATCCGCCGAAGATAAGAAGGCGGTGCGGCTTTCGGCCATGTTTTTTTGTCATATTTTCTTTCCACTCATTATAAAAAAGGTATCTTTCTTCTCCTTCTTGCTACGCCTGATCCAGCAGACAACATGAGTGATATTGCTGCAGAGATAGGGAGTGATCGAAGCTGGACGTTCACGGCGGAGGAAGGGAGGAGAGATGTGGGAGGGGATTCGACAGGGAAGGCTACGGTGAATCTGTACGCTGGAGCTGTAGCGAATAGAGTGCTATTTGGAGCCCGGCGATCTGGAGGAAAGAGGAGCGGTGGTGGCAGAGAGGCGAAGCAGGTTCCATGCAGACTTAGTCGGGTTTCATTGGCGGAGAGTAGCAGCTAGTTTCAGTATGCATTTTGTATTATCAGTAAGATTTTTTCGCCAAGCCTGCTTTCGTTTGAGGGAACACGTGAACATTCCAATATATATATATATATATATACATACATATATTTAAAAAAAAAGGAATTGCTAGAGGCTATTATACGAGCTCCGATCATTTCCAATGCGCCCGACAATTCGAGTATGACACCCTCCATGGAATTGAACCTCAAAACTGAAAGGACTTACAATTGACAAATAGATGTCCGACTAACTGATTTGAGTACGTGACAAACACACACACAGAGAGGTGTATATATATATATATATATATATATATATNTCATAGTCGGTGCATCATGTATTTTGAATGGGTGACTTTTATGTGCAAATTCAATAGGCGAGTAATAAAATTCAAGTCTTATCTCTTCGTGACTCCAGGCTTTGTGTGATTAATGGCTTAATTCATGGCCAGTATTTAGTTAGATTGGTTTCATGCTTTCGATGACTATCAACCTGACTTGGATGAATATAAGTGTATGTAAGTGTGAATGTGAGTGTGATGCGAATTGTGATGTTTCAAAAAATTAAATTCCTAAGTCTGAAAGGTCTTCTTAGGGATTCTTCAATTCTTATGGGAACTCATATTGAGTATCAATGTGTTGATCTCAATCGACTCAACAAAAGGTTGAGGATTCAATACCATACATATGAGACTACAATGAGTCAAGAAGTAGTTTGAATTTCAAAATGGTGGGGTCCCAATACTATTCCTTTAGAAGAGTGAGTTGAGAGTTTTATGACTAGATCATATGCTCTAGAGAGGGAGACAGACCTCACAAAAGATGAGGTTAACCGAACAATACTCATATATATTTTATTACATATCTTCTACTAGTTTGTCATGATAGGTAAAGATGCTGGTAATTTATCTATCATGCAAAATTTAATTTTGTATCAAAACATATACAATTCCATTTATAGAAGTCTTGGAAAAGAAAAAATAGATGCAGTGCTCAACATTGTCTCCCCTAAAATGTTGCTCTACACTGAGGAGGAGGCAAGAGCAAGCAAATCGACCAACAAAATTTCTCAGAGAAACTATAAAACAATGCTCATATATCCAAGTNGAGACGAAGTTTGGCATCAATATCAAATTAAATAGTGCCCATGCTAGGTCTTACAAGAAGTGCTAGATGAAAAAAAAAGAGAGGATATAGAATTGGAGTCCATGTAGCTAGCTATGTAGTGAAAAAGCTTAGTTGACAGTGAGTACCTTTAATGAAATCTTCTAGTGAGTACACATAGTCGGTGCATCATGTGTGTTTGAATGGGTGACTTTTGTGTGCAAATTCAATAGCCGAGCAATAAGATTCAAGTCTTATCTCTTCGTGACTGCAGGCTTTGTGTGATTAATGGCTTAATTCATGGCCAATATTTAGTTAGATTGGTTTCATGCTTTCATGATGACTATCAACTTGACTTGGATGAATATAAGTGTATGTAAGTGTGAATGTGAGTGTGATGCGAATTGTGATGTTTCAAAAATTTAAATTCCTAAGTTCGAAAGGTCTCCTTAGGGATTCTTCAATTCTTATGGGAACTCATCTTGAGTATCAATGTGTTGGTCTCAGTCGACTCAACAAAGTGTTGGGGAGTCAATACCATACATATGAGACTACAATGAATCAAGAAGTAGTTTGAATTTCAAAATTGTGGGGTCTCAATACTATTCCTTTAGAAGAGTGAGTTGAGAAGTCTTATGGCTAGATCATATGATTTAGAGAGGGAGACAGACCGCACAAAAGATGAGGTTAACCGAACAATACTCATATATATTTTATTTCATATCTTCTACTAGTTTGTCATGATAGGTAAAGATGCTGGTAATTTATCTATCATGCAAAATTTAATTTTGTATCAAAGCATATACAATTCCATTTATAGAAGTCTTAGAGAAAAAAAAGATGTAGTGCTCAGCATTGTCTCCCCTAAAATGTTGCTCTACACTGAGTAGGAGGCAAGAGTAACCAAATCGACCAATAAAATTTATCGGAAAAACTATAAAACAATGCTCATATATCCAAGTATAAAAACACATAAAAATTATTAAAGAAATAGATGAATAATGCTCACATATATTTTATTTCATTGCTTCTACTGATTGATTGAGATAAACATAGATAAAAATTTCTCAGAGAAACTATAAAACAGTGCTCATATATCCAAATATAAAAAGAAAATAAAAATTAGTAAAGAAATAGATGAATAATGCTCACATATATTTTATTTCATTACTTATACTGGTTGATTGGGATAGACATAGATGTTGCTAACTTATTTTTCATCGAAAATTCAACTTCACAACAAAGCAAATGAAATTTTCTTTATATAAGTCTCAGAAAAAACAAAAAATAGGAAGCACTGAGAGAAGGGAGTAGGAAGCAAATCGACAAAGTAAAACAATGCTTGCATATGTAATAGAAGTCCACAAAAATTCTTAAGGAAAAAGATGTACAATGTTGTATATATTTCATTACATATCTTCTATTGGTTGATCATGATTCATGATAAAGATAAATGATGCTAACTTATCTTTCATCAGAGTTTAACTTTGCATCAAAGCATATACAGTTTCATTTATAAAGATCTCTCAGATACTTTAAAAACGAATTTTTAAAGAAGTAAGTGAATAATGCTCATATATATTTCTTTTAATAACATTTATTTATTGATCATGATGATTATAAATACTGTCATTTTATCTATCATGCAAACTGTAACTTTGCATGAAAACATATGCAATTTCATTTGTAAAAGTATTTTATGTACTAAAAAAGAATTTCTTAAAGAAACAGATGAACAATGCTCATATATACATTATTTTATAGCTTCTACTAGTTTATCAGAATATGTATAAATGCTGCTAAATTATTTATCATGCAAACTTAAGTTTTGCATCAAAGAATATGCAATTCCATTTATAAATATCTCTCGAATACTTTAAAAAGGAATTCCTAAAGAAACTGATGAACAATGCTCGTATATATTTAATTCTATAGCTTCTACTGATTGATCATGATAGGTACAAATACTGTTAATTTATCTATCATGCAAACTTGAACTTTGGATCAAGACTTATGCAATTTCATTTATAAAATATCTCATATACTAAAAAAAAGAAACAACACTAAACATTCTCCTCCCAAAATGTTACTTAACTCTGTAGATGAGATAAGTGCAAATAAATTTACCAACTAACATTAGTGCAAACATATAGAACAATTTACATACAATTCTTAAAGAAACAGATATAGAATGCTCATATGTAATTCATTATGTTAATTATATTGGTTGATCCAGGTAACTTTAGATAATTCTAATTTATCTACTCTGCAAACATGAAATTTGCATTAAAACATATACAATCTCATTAGTAAAATACTATAGTGAAAAAAAAAACAAAAATGTGCTCAGAAATCTCCCCCCAAAACGTTTATCTACACGTATGCATAGGAAAGAGCAAACAAACCGACCATAAAAAATCATTAGATGCATATGCAAAACAAGCTCATAAACAATTTCACAGATGAAAAAAACACAGATGTATGCAACAAATATACAAAAAAAAATCATAAAGAGAAGATTCACCGGAGGTAGGCAAACAATGGATGTCGTCGACAACAAAAAGAGAGAAGTGAAATCAGGTTTTATCTCTAACGACACATGTGACAAATTATAAGAGGGGTATATACGAGGATGGAGGAGTGAGATTACCAGAAAATCGAAGGGGAAACGACGTCAAAAGCCCCTCGCAATGGAGCTCCAGCCGTGGAATTCTCTCCCCCCCTTCTGTTTCAACATTCAACGAAATGCGGCCCCCCATTCGCGAAACATATGTCAAGAAAAGGTTTCGAAACGTGATTTATCCGGCTCTGAATCACATAAGCCGTTAAAAAAGGCCACCTAAATTAGGCCTTAAATTACTTCTGTCGTTATAGGGAATACCTTTGTCTTTGATCTGCCTTTTGATGTGCTTAGCTGAATTTGAGTTTATTAGAGAAATTTAAGCTTAAAGCCAATTTGCATGAATCACAATCAAGGGCGGAACCATCAATTTCTTTTAAGAGGGGCAAACATGTTAAAAATTTTAAATAATTAATAAAAAACACTTGTCTCAAATAAAGACTTGTACTTTATTATCATTAATTAACTGAATAATATTTACTTAAAATTGATATAATCTTAAATTAAAATTAAAATTTAATTTGAATAAAATTTGATTAGAATGAATTTAATATTAAATTATTTATTTACATTATTAAATAAAACATAATTAAAAATGAANATATAGAATTGGAGTCCATGTAGCTTGCTACGTAGTGAAAAAGCTTAGTTGACAGTGAGTACCTTCAATGAAATCTTCTAGTGAGTGCTCATAGTCGGTGCATCATGTATTTTGAATGGGCGACTTTTATGTGCAAATTCAATAGGCGAGTAATAAAATTCAAGTCTTATCTCTTCGTGACTCCAGGCTTTGTGTGATTAATGGCTTAATTCATGGCCAGTATTTAGTTAGATTGGTTTCATGCTTTCGATGACTATCAACCTGACTTGGATGGATATAAGTGTATGTAAGTGTGAATGAGTGTGATGCGAATTGTGATGTTTCAAAAAATTAAATTCCTAAGTTCGAAAGGTCTTCTTAGGGATTCTTCAATTCTTATGGGAACTCATATTGAGTATCAATGTGTTGATCTCAATCGACTCAACAAAAAGTTGAGGATTCAATACCATACATATGAGACTACAATGAGTTAAGAAGTAGTTTGAATTTCAAAATGGTGGGGTCCCAATACTATTCCTTTAGAAGAGTGAGTTCAGAAGTTTTATGACTAGATCATATGCTCTAGAGAGGGAGACAGACCTCACAAAAGATGAGGTTAACCGAACAATACTCATATATTTTATTACATATCTTCTACTAGTTTGTCATGATAGGTAAAGATGCTGGTAATTTATCTATCATGCAAAATTTAATTTTGTATCAAAACATATACAATTCCATTTATAGAAGTCTTGGGAAAAAAAAAAAATAGATGCAGTGCTCAGCATTGTCTCCCCTAAAATGTTGCTCTACACTGAGGAAGAGGCAAGAGCAAGCAAATCGACCAACAAAATTTCTCAGAGAAACTATAAAACAATGCTCATATATCCAAGTATAAAAAACACATAAAAATTATTAAAGAAATAGATAAATAATGCTCACATATATTTTATTTCATTGCTTCTGCTGATTGATTGAGATAGACATAGATCAAAATTTCTTAGAGAAACTATAAAACAATGCTCATATATCCAAGTATAAAAAGCAATAGATGAATAATACTCACATATATTTTATTTCATTGCTTCTACTGGTTGATTGGGATGGACATAGNACTGATTGATTGAGATAGACATAGATCAAAATTTCTCAGAGAAATTATAAAACAATGCTCATATATCCAAGTATAAAAAGCAAATAAAATTCATTAAAGCAATAGATGAATAATACTCACATATATTTTATTTCATTGCTTCTACTGGTTGATTGGGATAGACATAGATGTTCCTAACTTATTTTTCATTGAAAATTCAACTTCGCAGCAAAGCAAATGAAATTTTATTTATATACGTCTCTGAAAAACAAAAAATAGGAAGCAATGCTCAACATGTTACTCTACACTAAGAGAAGGCAGTAGGAAGCAAATCGACAAAGTGAAACAGTGCATGCATATGTAGTAGAAGTCCAGAAAAATTCTTAAGGAAAAAGATGTATAATGTTGTATATATTTCATTACATATCTTCTATTGGTTGATCATGANGGACATAGATGTTCCTAACTTATTTTTCATTGAAAATTCAACTTCGCGACAAAGCAAATGAAATTTTATTTATATACGTCTCAGAAAAACAAAAAATAGGAAGCAATGCTCAAAATGTTACTCTACACTAAGAGAAGACAGTAGGAAGCAAATCGACAAAGTGAAACAGTGCATGCATATTTAGTAGAAGTCCACAAAAATTCTTAAGGAAAAAGATGTATAATGTTGTATATATTTCATTACATATCTTCTATTGGTTGATCATGATTCATGATAGAGATAAATGATGCTAACTTATCTTTCATCAGAGTTTAACTTTGCATCAAAACATATACAGTTTCATTTATAAAGGTCTCTCGGATACTTAAAAAATGAATTCTTAAAGAAGTAGGTGAATAATGCTTATATATATTTCTTTTAATAACATTTATTTATTGATCATGATGATTATAAATAATGTCATTTTATCTATCATGCAAACTACAACTTTGCATGAAAACATATGCAATTTCATTTGTAAAAGTATTTTATGTACTAAAAAAGAATTTCTTAAAGAAACAGATGAACAATGCTCATATATATTTTATTTTATAGCTTATACTAGTTTATCAGAATATGTATAGATGCTGCTAAATTATCTATCATGCAAACTTAAGTTTTGCATCAAAGAATATGCAATTCCATTTATAAATATCTCTTGAATACTTTAAAAATGAATTCCTAAAAAAACTGATGAACAATGCTCATATATATTTAATTCTATAGCTTCTATTGATTGATCATGATAGGTACAGATGTTGTTAATTTATCTATCATGCAAACTTGAATTTTGCATCAAGACTTGTGCAATTTCATTTATAAAATATCTCATATACTAAAAAAAAAGAAACAACACTCAACATTCTCCCCCCAAAATATTACCCAACTCTGTAGATGAGATAA
The DNA here is from genome assembly GCA_002079205.1 of Phalaenopsis hybrid cultivar. Classification (NCBI taxonomy): domain Eukaryota; kingdom Viridiplantae; phylum Streptophyta; class Magnoliopsida; order Asparagales; family Orchidaceae; genus Phalaenopsis; species Phalaenopsis hybrid cultivar. Next base: position 16,299 of record JXCR01143363.1, read on the forward strand.
GTGCAAACAAATTTATCAACTAACATTACTGCAAACATATAGAACAATTTACATACAATTATTAAAGAAACAGATATAAAATGCTCATATATAATTCATTATATTAATTATATTGGTTGATTCAGGTAACTTTAGATAATGCTAATTTATCTACTCTGCAAACATGAAATTTGCATTAAAACATATGCAATCTCATTAGTAAAAACTATAATGAAAAAAAAA
>JXCR01143363.1:35363-48671 GCA_002079205.1 Phalaenopsis hybrid cultivar
AGGAAGACTTGGGCTTATTGTATTAAAAATGATCTTAATTTATTAGAACTAAATGAAAATATGACACTAAATAGGACGCAATGGAGAAAAAGGATTCATGTGGCCGACCCCACGTAGTGGGATTAAGGCTTTGTTGTTGTTGTTGTTGTAAAATTGTTGTTTAAGGCATTTTAAATGTGGTGTTTGAGGCTTTTAAAAGTGTCGATTTGGAGTGCTTTAAAAACTTTAAAGTGTTTTTGGGTTTGACCTCAGAAAGGTTTTGAGCATCATTTAAGCACTAATTTACATGTTGATTTGGAAACCTTAAAAGTTGTTATTTTGGGCCGCTCAAAACATTGTCTTGGNCTGTTTGAGGCTTTTAAAAGTGTCGATTTGGGGTGTTTTAAAGTCTTTAAAATGGTTAAGTCAGAAAATGGGAACTTCTGATTTAATTAATTGGAAAACACTTATTTGAAAGTCAATTGTCTTAAATCACTTTAAACACAAGTTAAAACATAGGCTTCTAGATTTTTAGGAGCACACCCCAGGTGAGAGNAGGCCGATTCACTTGCTTTTCCACCGCTTTGCCTTTGCTAGTTTCGGAAGTGGGTCGGCCTTGTCCTTTCTTTTATTATTATTATTATTTTTTAAATGGTTAAGTTATAAAAAAGAGGATTGATGATTTAATTAATTGGAAGATATAGAAAACCTTAAATCACCTTAAGCATAAGTTAAAGAATAGGTTTCCTAAAGTTTTAGGAATACACACCTTAGGTAAGAATCCATCCACTTAACCCTCCGTGTAAGCTTCCTAGACTTTAGGTGCACACCATGTGTGAGAGTCTATGCACCTAGTCTTCAGTGTAGGCTTCCTAGACTTTAGGTACACACCATAGGTGAGAGCTCATCCACCTAATCCTCAGCATAGACTTCCTAGTTTTCAGAAGCACACCCTAGGTGAGAGCCCATTCACCTAATTCTCAGCATAACATCCCAAGGTCTTAGGAGCATATCCTAGGTAAGAGTTCATTCACATAATCCTTAAAGGCACAGTGAAACTAGACACTTGACCCTAATTCACAAACTGATCAAGACACTAGACACCATGATGCACCGAGACGTGACTCATGCTTCCTTAATTAAATCAACACTGAAATCTTCATAGTGACTTAACCTACAATAAAACCCAATGCATCGGGATTTGAGCTTGGATATTACACTCAAATTCTCCTGGCAATTGGGAAAATTTGTTAACGCCACATATGAATCATCGGACTAGGATGAGCTAGGGTCTAAGTGGCGAGGGCGATGACGACATTGCTTATGTGTGCTTAAACGAGGGATACGAAGGGAAATTATTAGAATAGTATCTCCTACTTCAAGGATCTTCAATAAGAGAGAGGAAAGGATCGAGGATGCTATTCGCCGACCCTTGGTGGAATTGTTTGCCCCGACACTCTTAGGTTGTCAGTAGTTCTAGCACGATTAGAGTGACTAATTTGTGGACTGTACGACTTTACAAAATATTTATAAAAATAAAATAAAAATTTCTTTTGCATGATTAAGAGAACTCTTCATAAAAGAAAGACTTAAATAGTAACTTTTGTATGAAAATCTTTCTATGAAAATTTATAAAGGTACACGGCTAGTCACTTGGATTGAAGTTAAGAACTACCTCCTGTAGATTGTCGAGTTGGCAACTCTTACTCAAGGTCGGAAAACACACAGCCCAGCTCTGAGCTCCCACTTTCACCAACGTCTTATACCCAGTCATGATCTGTCATGTAGTTATAGGTTTCTTTTGCTCGTGATTTCCACTACTCATTTTTTTATGACTTTCATGTTGGGTTTTCTTGCTTTATTTATTTATTTCTCGCAAATATGTTTAAATATGTTGCAAATCATGCTATGCTCGCAACACTAATAAAACAACAGTAGCAGATGCCCATGTATACTTTTACAGTTTATCTACAGCATTTTACTTTACTGCATTTTACCTTTCAAGTACATTTTTATTTACCTGCAATTTGATTATTCTGCATGCAAAACCGATACTGAAACCAAAACTGAAACAAAACAAAATCAAACACTGACACCAAAACTGTGAAGCACAAATCACCAATCTCAAACACTTAAACCCTGGAGTCATCGCGACGACAGAAGCTTGGAGCCAACTTTGTGGGCAGCACGACGAGGAGCTTGGAGCGAACAATAAGAAGATCTTCAGCATTATCTATTTCTAGTATAATAACAATCCATAGGATTTCGAGGTAGCTCGCCTAGTGCGACGTAAATCCTCACACTTCCTTTTAGGCTCTTGTACAACCATGTTGTGCGACATGAGTCCTAACTTGATTTAGGTTCCGAGGTTATCGTACGGTACGATGTAAACCCTCATTTCTCTGTGGGCTATTTGCATAATCGGGTATTATGCAAATGTAAATCTCAAATAATAAAATTGGTAGGATTGAACTATTGAATAACATCTTTTCCAAAACATTACCACACATTAGGATAGTCCGGGATGTCACTGCGGTTTCTCCTCAGGATCTATGATATCCCCTACCTGTTCCTTCCTTTGGACTCCTGAAGATAAATGTTCCGCATTGAGTCATTCCCACTTGATTTTCCGCATCCTACCTTGAAAACCTGAACCTTGAATTCNTTTTAATATATTTACATGATTGCATATTAATTTGTTATTTATTTTAAATTATATAGATCTAATATTAATTAATATAGGGAGTAAGAAGAAAAATANATTAAATATATTTACATGATTGCATATTAATTTGTTATTTGTTTTAAATTATATAGATCTAATATTAATTAATATAGGGAGGAAGAAGAAAAATATTGTGATTGAAGAATGTTTGGAAGATTCCACTAAGTCAAAATCGAATGAATAATAAAATTGAGCATAAGCCCAATGTGGATCTTAAATCTCATGGCTTATTTAAAATTTAAGTGAATACTTACCTTAGACCTCGTTTTANTAAGTCAAAATCGAATGAATAATAAAATTGAGCATGAGCCCAATGTGGATCTTAAATCTCATGGCTTATTTAAAATTTAAGTGAATACTTACCTTAGACCTCGTTTTAAACTTTTAATTATATCAACATTATAGATAAATATTTATAATTTATTTTTATGATAATATACTAAATCAATATATTGATTATTGGTCATATTTTGAATTATTTGTAATTTTATAATTTGTGTTGAGATTTACGTCTTGTTTTGTTAAGCTAAAATGTTTTAGTTCCTGTTTTATTTTCTTAATATTGATCGTATATGTAAATTCATCTCATAATTGCATAATATTTTTTCGCATTTAATACATCTTCAAATAAATAATTATGAATTTTAATTTCCTCAGTTGAGGTAACTTTAAGCATAGATGATTTTTTTGTCAGTGTGTTTTTAAGAGGTTTCGTCAGAGATGATAGAAGTTTTTCATCAATGACATTGATACCAGAGTTAACCCAAATCTCATTAGGAAAAATCAAATAATATTACTAGAAACAAATGAGTGGCTATAATCAAACACAATTGAAAGGAAAAATTCAACACGTAACGACACATAAACTCACGTTAAGGCGGATCTCAGGTGATGGTGGTGACTGTGGCTATGACAAGGCAGTGGCAGGTTGGGAAGGAGTTTTCGAGCTGTGGATGAAGAGTGACATCGATTATAGGTGGCTGGAACAACAGGATAGCAAAGGGCAATAGCTCAAAAACAACAATTGGCTGTTTGGGGCACGTGGACAACATGAAAACAAAAAAGTGGGAGATGTTTGGCAATGACAACAAGCTGGAATGAGGGAAACAGTTGGTCGGGTGGCCTGAACAGTAGTAAACTACCCAGACAGTTGTATTCGGATTGCGATGACGAGCCGGAATGACAACGTCAGTGGCATTGAAATCGCGGGACTACGGGACAACCAAAGTTGGACTGTTCAAGGGTTGAGGCAGCGAGATGGGTTGTTGGATTGCAAGGAACTATAGGAAGACAACAATGGGACTGCTGTCGGGGCGAGGAGGAAGGCGTGGTAGCTGAGCGAGAGGGAGGCGAAAAAGGGGAGAGAAGACAATCAACACCTTGAGACTNAACCCAGACAGTTGTATTCGGATTGCGATAACGAGCCGGAATGACAACGCCAGTGGCATTGAAATCGCGGGACTACGGGACAACCAAAGTTGGACTATTCAAGGGTTGAGGCAGCGAGAAGGGTTGTTGGATTGCAAGGAACTATAGGAAGACAACAGTGGGACTGCTGTCGGGGCCAGGAGGAAGGCGTGGTAGCTGAGCGAGAGGGAGGCGAAAAAGGGGAGAGAAGACAATCAACACCTTGAGACTAAAATACAGTCGAAGCACCACTTGGAACTTTAGGATACAACCCTCAAAGGGAAGAAGAGACGCCGACGGCTATTCTGATACAAAACGCAAAAAATACTAATCTTATACTCCCATCAAAACAAATTTATAATAATAGGATAACTAGAAATGAGCTCAAGAATTGACCAACACTCTTAAAAAGGAGAAANGTTCTGATACAAAACGCAAAAAATACTAATCTTATACTCCCATGAAAACAAATTTATAATAATAGGATAACTAGAAATGAGCTCAAGAATTGACCAACACTCTTAAAAAGGAGAAATACGAGGACTAGTTCGGTCCAGGTGAGCAAACAGGTCGTGGGAGTCGCGTTACAGTAGGAAATGTAGCAATGATTACAAAACCTTCTCTTGGGTCACTCCCGCATTAGTCTCCCGTGTCTGTCGAAGCTTCTGTCTTCTCATAGTCTTCAGGTTAGCCCTGTTGAAGGTAGTGGAAATGTTGCAAGCTCTCCCTGAAAGTCAATCTTGTAGGCGGTCATTTTAAATTACATTTTGATAGCATAAGTATACATCCTCGACACCACTTGAGTTGGAGTTGCATAACAACATAGATTCTCACCAGCTTAATCCCAAGCAAGTAAATCTATAATCTGCTTATTCTAATTCTCGTACTCCGTTGGATGTATTTGATAAACAGGTATATGAGGAAGAATCAACTCTAGGATTAAATCTGTGATAGGTTGTGTCACTCTCACTAACAACCACTCAGGAGAGTCATCTTCATCTTCACTGATAGGACCTGGACCCCATTGGAGAATTTTCTTCTCGATCAAGCTCCTAAGACAATTTTCAAAGTTGTGGTTCATCTCTTCTGTCTGGATATCTGATGGTGGCTATACTGTTGATTTGAATCTAACGTCTGAATAACTCCATGTAATCTTCTTGAAATGACACAAGAGTGCCCCATCTCTGATATCACCCTCAGTAGGGACAACTGTAAAAGAAGCCTATCTATCTAAAAAGTGTGAATTTTTTTTAATAGGTTGTCGGGTGTTTGATGTCAATTCCTCGGACTTAGGACCACCTTGGGCCACCAATGTGAATTCTGTTAAAGTCTCCCTTATGCCCTCAGTTGGAGCTACATGCTTTTCTTCCACATCCGTTAGAATTTGATCCTCTTTTGTGTCCTCAATTTCTTCTATGTTGATTGTGTTATTGTCTATTTCTTCAATTACTCCCTGCTCAGTGAAATATATCATCCCCTTATTTATGCAATTTGCTTCAAAATGCCTAAATCCATGACACTTGAAACACTTCCTGGTTAGGATAGACATGGGAATGTGGATTGGTGCATTATGCTCTCCACTTTGAATTAGTGTCAGCTCAGGTGATGTCAACTTGGATGTTCCGCTGGGTGTACTCTGACTGTAAGATCTTGAGGTTGAAGCCTGCCTGTAAAATATGGTGGTCACCCGAAGTTGTGGTCTCTCCAGTTCTGGAGCCAGGGTGTGGACATCTGGTCTGTATTGATCTAGTAGAAATTGATGTTGTATCTACTGTTTCATCTTGGGTCAGGTAGTAATTTTGTCTTTTCTTTCATGCTGACGTAGGTACTTCTGATTTTGCACCAAAATAATACATTCTTCTTTGTCTCGCTGACAACTAACTTGGCCATTTCGTCCTATGAGATGTCTGGACACTCAAATACATTCCAAGATCTAGAGCTACTCGATGAACTTGTCCTAATCCATGTGGCCGTCAAAATATGACAGATCAACTTGTGTTTCAAAATTTCGGCTTCTCAAACATTTCCTGTGATATCTTCGATGTAGAGGTCCTTCATCCCTGAAATCTACAAGGTGGAAGAGATTTACTCCACTCCTTTGATTTAGCAGGTCGCCATTATGCTACAGGTGACCCATCTGGGTTTTCTTCTCTCTAAGGTGGCATACCTCGGTTGTTGTTTGCAGGTTTCCCTCTTCATCTCATTCCTGGATATATTTTTTTGTGAATTTCTCATAAATGGTATACTGTTTATTCCCCTCGATCAGGCTTCCGATAATCATCTTTTGGCAGCTTGGCTAGATTTTGGTTGTGGGTAGGTGGAAGGAGGTGTGTAAGGGTGATGTAGGGTGAGAAAAAAATATTTTGATAGAGATATGTTTGGGGATGACAGATGCTAGAAACTCTAGGATAGGACCAATGTTATGCTAGCTATGATACAAAATAATATCGTAGTTAACCTAATCACATTAGGACAAAAACAAATATTATTACTGGAAGCAAATAGATAGTCATAATTAAACACACCTGAAATGGAAAATATAACGCAAACAACACGCAAACTCACGTTAGGGCGGATCCCAGGTGATCATGGTGATGGTTAGAGGGTCTGACGAGATAGTGGCGAGGTAGTGAAAGGGTTTTTGGGCTGTTGATAAAGAGAGACAACGATTTTAGGTGGCTGAAATAACAGGACAGCAGCCCAAACAAGAACAATTGGCTGTTTGAGGCAACTGGACAGCAGGAAAACAAAAAGGAGAGACATTGCGACAGTGGCAACAAGCTGGAATAAGGGAAACAGCTGGCCGGGTGGCTGGAACAGCATAAAACNTGATTTTAGGTGGCTGAAATAACAGGGCAGCAGCCCAAACAAGAACAATTGGCTGTTTGAGGCAACTGGACAGCAGGAAAACAAAAAGGGGAGACATTGCGACAGTGGCAACAAGCTGGAATAAGGGAAACAGCTGGCCGGGTGGCTGGAACAGCATAAAACAACCCAGATAACTGTTTCCTGACAGCGACATCGAGTGGGAAGGATGGCGGCAGCAGCGTTGAAGGTGTGGGGGCTGCGGGACAGTCAAAGGAGGACTGTCTAGGGGCTCCAGCAGCCCGAAGGATGGCTGAACGGCGAGGAACTGCAGGAAGACAGCGACAGGGTTGCAGCGAGGGGGAAGGCATGGTGGCGAAGCAAGAGGGAGGCGGGAAGGGGAAGGGAAGATAATCACCACCTGAAAATCAAGATACAGTCGAAGAACCACTTGGAATCCTAGGATATAGCTCTTAAAGGAAAGAAGAGATGCCGATGACTATCCCAATACGAAACATACAAAAAAAACTAACACTAAACTCTCATGAATTCGAATTTATAATAATATGATAATTAGATGTGGGCACAAGAACTAGCGGCACTCCCAAAACGGAGAAATACCTGGACTGATTCGGTCCAGGCTAGCAGACGGGAGTCACGGTACTATAGCAATGATCGGAAAAACATCTACTGGGTCGCTCCCGCAGTAGGCATTAATCACTAGTGGGATATTCTTAATTGATATCCAAAGATTCATATAAAGTTCCATGAAATTTTTTTTGTAAATTAGTTAATTCATCCCTAATATCTCACCTAAAACTTTAATTAAACAAATCATAACTCAATAGTCTAGAGGCAATAAAAATTTATCTATAGAACTTCCAAATTAAGTAAAATATTCAAAAACTCCATATTCACTTTGTTTATAATTTTTAAATTGTTCATGCAATTCTCTATAAATCACTCAGGGATGGCTATCTTATCATCCAATAGATAAATTTTTTCATCATTTGTTGTATGCATCCAAACCGCATAATTCTATTTCAGATGGCCTCATCTTCAAGAGATTTTATTTCAACCATTCTTCTAACATAATAATTTTTCAATTTATCCTTGTANTTAGAGGCAATAAAAATTTATCTATAGAACTTCCAAATCAAGTAAAATATTCAAAAACTCCATATTCACTTTGTTTATAATTTTTAAATTGTTCATGCAATTCTCTATAAATCACTCAGGGATGGCTATCTTATCGTCCAATAGATAAATTTTTTCATCATTTGTTGTATGCATCCGAACCGCATAATTCTATTTCTGATGGCCTCATCTTCAAGAGATTTTATTTCAACCATTCTTCTAACATAATAATTTTTCAATTTATCCTTGTATTCCTTAATAATAATAAATTATTTCTCAATTTTTAGTCATTTTGGGCATATTTTTTTCTAGCTTGGTTTCAAAATTAGTTGCTCTAATCATTACATTCTCTATCATTTGTTGTATCTTTCAAATCACACAAATTTATTTCCACTTGTATTATCTTCAATAATCGCCCCAAATGTTGATCTAATATAATCATTTTTAATTTATTCTTGTATTTTTAGTAAAGGTTTATTTTATTACTCAATTTTTATTAACTTCTAGTTTTTTCTTAGCGTAGCTTGTTCATATAGTAAGTGGCTTTAATTGTTTACTTTGAGATGTTCATTTTTTCTATGGTTTGCATCGGCATCTTTTGCAGAATGTTCAAGGAAGAACTTTGATGCTTGTATTCCAATTGGCAAGAAGTTGGAATCATGGAATCTGGCTGAAGGGAACTTTAATACGCATAACCATGAGAAAACTGAAGAAAGTCCTACTAGAATGAAGACNATAAGTACTGGTTGGGAGAGAATGAAGCATATGGTAGATAAAAAGGTTGAAAAGTCTCCTGTTCCAGTGCTCAGTAAACAGCCTTCAGTTGGTGAAAAACGCACTTTGGGCACTAGTGAGCTTTATACTTCACCCGTTGCACATCGTACTAGGCGTTCAAAAGCANGTAAGTACTGGTTGGGAGACAACGAAGCATATGGTAGATAAAAAGGTTGAAAAGTCTCCTGTTCCATTGCTCAGTAAACAGCCTTCAGTTGGTGAAAAACGCACTTTGGGCACTAGTGAGCTTTATACTTCACCTGTTGCACATCGTACTAGGCGTTCAAAAGCAGCTGAGCACTTAAGCCTCAATCAAATATTATTCACTAATGCTTGCAACGATACCAGTAGGATCAATTTGCGTACCCATAGACCTGTTGAGATGGAGGATGAATCTGTTTCAAACACATCAGTAGTACCCAAGGTCAATAAAAATGGTTGCATTATAAGCTTGAGTGGAACAATGAACTGTGACCATGGATTCAATGCTCTTCCCGTCGTAGTTGAGGTGGAGAGAGGGCATGCTGAAGAAACAGTAGCTTCTCGTGACAGAGATGTTTACAGAGAATCTAAAAGAAGAAAAATGAAAAACATTGACAAAGAGAATCAAACAAGTGATAGAAGGCCTGCTATTCAGAAGAAAGGGCGCAAAGTTTTTATCAGAAGTTTTGCTGAAATTTTAGATACTGTAAAGCGAAGGAAGAGATCAGTTTCTCTGAGCAGCAAGTTTGAATCTGATGGCATGCAAAATGAGTCTGGCATCAGAACAAGGTCATCATTGCTTTCAGATATTTTGAAGCCTTATGTTGCAAATAATTCACATTCTATGGCCCAACTCTCTTGCAAACCGGCTTCTGATGGAACTGCTAACACAAATTCACTTTCTTCTGTGAAGCGAAATGTTAATAATGATAAGCTTGAAACATCTAAAAAAAGTGCTCAGTCTCGACTACTTGCTGAAGTTGTAAACCAAGATACAAAACCTGAAGGATCAACTGTTGCAATTTGTCAATCTGGTTTACAATGTTCACCAATAACCGGCAAAAATGCAGTATCCCCTCTGTCAAGATCTCCTATTTCCAGAGAACTTATTCGGTTAGAAACTTCTTATACATCGCCATCAAAATTGAATGATGTGCGAAGAAGAAAAGATATGGCATGCTTTCATGTTTGTTTCAGCAATCATTTAAACAAGGATGTGATTAAGCAGCAGGAAAAGGTGACCTCTCATCACACCTTTTGGTTTTGAAGTCTTGAATCGGCATTTTTATCAAACCAGTCTCATTAATTATTTACCTGATCTTCTGTTGTAGATATTGAAAAGATTAGGAATTCAGGAAGTCTCCTCCAGTTTAGAAGCAACACATTTTGTTGCTGATAGGTTTGTGCGCACAAGAAACATGCTAGAAGCAATGGCTATGGGTAAACCCGTGGTAACACCTATGTGGCTTGAAAGCTGTGGACAGGCAAGCTCTTCTATTGATGAAAAAAACTACATCTTGAGGGATAGTAGGAAGGAAAAGGAGATTGGATTTAGCATGCCTGTTTCACTTGCTCGTGCATGTGAACTTCCACTGCTGCAGGTTCTTTTTATATCTAGCATCTCTTTAACATAGCTTGCTACATCTTAGTGGCAAATAAAATTGAAGCTTTATGCTCTCTTGTAATTTGTAGGGTAAAAGGGTGTATGTCACACGAAATGCAAGACCTAATCAAGAGCTTATTTCCAGCTTAGTTAAGGTAGCTGGTGGTCAGGTATTTTAGTGTGTGCTAAATTTATTATGGAATCTTTCGCTCTTAATTGAAGCTCATCTTCCATTACGGATTTTTGATTATTTGATTTGTTTTGTACATGTAATGCTCCCTTTCTACGCATGTCCTACTGAGCTAACAGAAGTACTGTTTAAGTATTCTAGGGGATCTAATTTATATGAACATTGCTTATTTAGAAGAGGAGAAAAGTTATCATTTACCAATGGGAGATGAGGATTTTAAATCCCCGGCCTTACTCAATATGACTTTATTTTTACAGTGAAATGTCAAAATAGTCCCTGATTATTCACATGTGGTCATTTTAGTCCTAGAATTTATAAAATATCACATTACTCTCTAGGTTACTTGACTATGGGGATGAAGCAAGTCTCTAGGGATGACTATATTAGCCCCCTTTAAAAGAGTTTGATCACTTAATTGACACTTTTATAAACTCTGAGATTGAAATGGCTCTTGACAAAGAAGCAGGGGAACAGTTTGACACTTTTCTCTTATTTTTAACCTATGTACTTTTAAAAAAGTCATGATAACAAATCACACATCTGAAAATTGAACCGGATAATTAAAATAGAAACGATGAGGGTTATTTATCTGGTGGTGGAACTATTACATGGAGGAGGGGTGGGGGGGTGATTGGGTTTTGGAGTCGTCATAATTGATGGCAGCAGTTACTCAAATTTTTTTTCCGTCATGATTGCTTATGTATATATCACTTGTGAACTTGCAAATCTCTTTGCTTCCGAGGATAAATCCCTTCTCTCTATTGACCATTTGATGAATCGCTGCAATACTTAATGGATGTTATGATTATCTGATTTATTACTTATACTAATTTATATTTAGAATATATAATATATATTATTATTGTTTTTTATTTATTGTGAGTATTCTATTTTATCATATTTTTTTATTATTCTCTTTGCTTATCTTAGAAAATATAAATGCTTTTGTATTGAATGATATTTCAGTAATTATGGAATACTTTAAACTTTACTCTCGTTCTTAACAGTAACCATTATATATTGTAGAGGTATAGGTGAGCTGGCCTATCTTTGCTTGTTAATGTGCTGGTGATTGAGCTTGAGAAGGCTACCATTATCTCTGCCAACATCTCTCTACTGCTTTGGGCAGATCTCTATGTTCTCGTACCCACCCCCTCTACCTCCTCATCCTCGTTGTTTTCCACAATGATGTTGGCATCATCCCAGGAATTGTGTTGTTCCATTGTGCTCGACAAGCAGCTACTGTTGTGCTTTATAAGCTCATCTAATCAGAGCAAGCTCAGGTTGAGTTTAATAACTGTAGTTCAAGTTTAAGTTGAGTCTAGTTCAAGCCTTTGATAACTTGAGTTCTTTTACTTATTTACAGTCCTAATTGACATTGCTAAAGTAAACACTGTTANGTTAAACTTTACTCTCGTTCTTAACAGTAACCATTATATATTGTAGAGGTATAAGTGACCTGGCCTATCTTTGCTTGTTAATGTGCTGGTGATTGAGCTTGAGAAGGCTACCATTATCTCTGCCAACATCTCTCTACTGCTTTGGGCAGATCTCTATGTTCTCGTACCCACCCCCTCTACCTCCTCATCCTCGTTGTTTTCCACAATGATGTTGGCATCATCCCAGAAATTGTGTTGTTACATTGTGCTCGACAAGCAGCTACTGTTGTGCTTTATAAGCTCAGGTTGAGTTTAATAACTGTAGTTCAAGTTTAAGTTGAGTCTAGTTCAAGCCTTTGATAACTTGAGTTCTTTTACTTATTTACAGTCCTAATTGACATTGCTAAAGTAAACACTGTTAAAACTTCGACACTAAGAAGTGATTGATCCAATATTGAACGGTGGATTTGTAACCTATTCATCCTCTGCATATTTGCTTGAATTACTTGAACCAAGGATATGACGCCTACTAAAAAATGACAAAACAACATTGCTTTCATCAATTGACAATTTATGATTTAAAGTTAAATCAACCACCTTAAATACTTGGATAAGGCCATAATCTATGGGGAGTTCTAACGCATGATTTGTCCCTTTTCCAACTAGCTTTTCACGAGTTCCCTAAGATAATCTTACAGCTAGGGAATAGTACCCATGAGTTATGAAGACTTGTAGTTACCAGGAGGTTGTCCCAAAGTTCAGAAGACTTGTACTAGAAATTGTACGTTTACACTAAAATGCTGATCAGGGAATAGTACCCATGAGTTATCCCCTTTCTTTTTTGATGTTGGTGACAAGGAAAACTGCATTAGTTATTCAATCTAGGAGTATGTAGTTTATGAGAAGTTATCCTCATCTTATAAAGCTTTCGTTTCTAACCTTCATAGTATGCATATTCTTAAATTTATTCATAAAGCTCTTGAATATTTGGAGGGAAGCAGTTGAAGAGGAGATTCAAGCACTAGAGCATAATAACACGTGGATTCTTACTATTCCCTCGGGATAAGAAGTCAATTGGGTTCAATGGGTGTTCAACTTCAAATGGAAAGCTGATAGAAGTATTAAGAGATTCAAAGCCAAACTTATGGCAAAAGATTTCACTCAAGCCTATGAGATTGACTATCAGGAGGCCTTCGCACTATAGTTGCCAACGCTATCAGAGTTCTCCTTTTAGTAACGGTTAACAGGGAATGGAGATTGCATAAGCTTGACGTAAAAAAATGTCTTTCGTAATGAGTATTTGGAAGAAGTGTGTATGGACATACCG
>JXCR01143364.1:0-15442 GCA_002079205.1 Phalaenopsis hybrid cultivar
TGTAGGGTTTGCATAATCTCTTAAAGGTCTAAAAACTATATGAATTTCAGTATTTTGAATATTTTGATTTGTCATTTCTTGAAAATTTTTATTAGTTTCAGTAATTTTTATTTTTTTAATTTTTCTAATAGTTCTCTCTAATTTAAAATCACATGGAACTAGTCCTACGGTACCTGAACTATGCATGCATTACTATGAAACACATAAAATAAAATAAAAACACACAAATAAGAACTTTATATAAAAGCAACACTACAATATTCTTATAATAAAAATTTACTTCCAAAAAATGTCTTCAAAAAATTTGCAATTTTCATTAATTTTTCCAGGCAAAGGTGTCAGAAACATGACCTCAATTGTTTGGTTATATGTTAATGCGATGTGTGAAATTATATTCTTAATTTCCTTAATTATAAATCTTACCTTGCAAAGAAGCCAATAACTTGATCCCAAGGAAAAGCTAGGTAAATTTGTGACTTTGAAGCAAATAAGAATACAATTATTATATTTAATATGGGATGATACCCAAGTACACGTGTCATTGTCAATCAATATAGAACTTTTTGAATAAGTCGAGAATGTTGAACCCACAGGGAAGATACAATATGCAACTTTTCAAAATAGTAGAAACTAGATAATAAAATTCTACTTAGCAAAATATTCTTACTTAAACTCTGAATGTATTAATAGGAATGAAAGTTCAATTTTGTANCAAAATTCTACTTAGCAAAATATTCTTACTTAAACTCTGAATGTATTAATAGGAATGAAAGTTCAATTTTGTATTTTTTTATAATTGAAAAAAAAGTAAGCAACTAATTAAATTTAATTGATATTTGCAAGATTAAGAGAATATAAATTAAATAATATTTTCGTTACCATGAATCAGTAACAAGTATATAAATTCTGTAGTGGAAAAATTTTAATTGTGTTGTGCCACATAGGAGTAATAATATTCTTTACCCTTACTAATCATGTTATAAAGAACATTGATTAATCTATAGTTGGAATAGACTTGAAGATGGGTTTGGTAAGGAAGATACAAGCTCTCACTCTATGTTTCCCTCTTCTCTCTCCACTTGGGGGCTAACATCTCGTATCACAACCTAAAATTATAAACCAATTTTGGGGCTTTAGCCTGTCACTCTAAAGTCCTCTAATTCTACACCCTTCAAAGTTTATTTCCCTAATTATTTGCACTCCCATGAACAACATTCTCTTCCATGAAATCAAATGTGATTCTTACTATTTGTTGCTTGAGACAATAAAATCTCAGATCTAACCTGTTCTCATAACATGTATTAATATCTTAATTAGCCAAATGAAGAAGTAAATGAAGTATGAGGGTCAAAATCATCACAAATTCTTCCAACATTAAAGACTAATACTTCACACAACTTCCCTACAATACTTAATCACTTATAATTTTAAGGAAATAGATAAATAAAACTACCCAAAATTCATGGAAAAAACACAACCACACTTTAGTTTGAAAGTAGAAATCATGCACGCAAACAAGAAGTTCAAATTAAAAACAAATGTTGTCACAAAGATAAAAACATATCTGAAAATCCTCTCCACCAAAGTGTTGAAGTTCTTTTGAATCTCTTTATTCACTTACAATATAAACTAAAAATTAAAATAAAAAGAAAAGTGGACGGCGACGGCAGCGATGGGCAACGGCGGTGGCGGTGGCGATGGGCAGCGACAACGATGATGTATTGTGGTTGGCACTTTATTAGTCTCTATGTATGATGATCTGGATCGCCCTTTTTTCTTGATCAATCAATATATTCTTTTGTAATTTTACAAAGGGTGTCTTGGTGTCTCTTCAAAATGTGTCTCCATTCAATCAATCTTCTAGAAGCTATCTCCTTTTAAAAGCCAATTGATTTAGTTTTCTTGTCCACTAAATATTTCCCACATTTTCACCAAGCGTTGCTTCAATCACCTTTTCAAAAAATCATCCAAATTAAATTAATCATCAAGTAACTACTTTTGGAGCTTAAGTGAGGCATATCTGGCGCTTAAGCGCGACTCTCTCTGCTTAACTGGCCCGTAAGCGCCACAATTCATTTTTTCACCTTCTTCATTTTTGCTCCAAATTTGATCCTTTTTCAATTCTTTTATCATTTTTCAACCATTTTATTGTACCTGAAAGAAAAACACACAAATATCTTTCATTAAAGTCTAATATATCAAAAATAGTTATAAAAATGTGTACGTAAAGACCATATATTTTAGGTGCATTAAATATTCTGTCTCAAAATGAAAATCTTCACTAATTTTTTTATTTTCATCTCATTCTTTCTCAACTTCAACTTCAATTTGTTTTTGAACATTTGTTTCTAACACTTTTCCTCTTCTCAATTGAATAGCCTTAATTTACTCTTTGTTCCTATCTTTAAGATTAACTTCAACATTATTAGGCAAAGTTCTTGGAAGTCTATTGTTAAGTACGATAGCAATACATCCCAATTGTTTTTTCATGTTTCTAAGTTCAGCTCCTTGACTTTGTAATTGTGCTTTTTGACATTGTAATTGTGGTTCCATTTGCAATATTAATTATTCCATTGACAATTTCTTCTCCTTACTCTGTAAATTGCTATTGAAACCTGAAGGGTAAGGGTTTATAAATAGAATTCCTCTAAGTGATGGAGTTTCCCAATAGGGTTTACAACATTCTTCCCCCATTGTGGATTTACATCATTAGAGTTATTGTTACTCCAACTAAATTTGGGTGATTTTTCCAACCAATATTATAACAATTAGAGTAAGGATTATTAGATCGATTGTTTATTATATTTAAAGTCTCATACAAAGATTGAGAATCTATGATTTGTCCCAATCTTTGTCGATGGGGTACACTTCTTAAGGCACTATTTTGGGTCGTTGAGTTACCTGTTGGAAGCTGCTAGTCACCAGAATTAGAATCCTGTCGCCCGCTTCAGAAAGACATTTAATTTACATATATATATATAAGTTTAGAAAAATATGAAATCAAACTAACCCCGTATTTTTCATAATTTAAATGAAAAAGCACTGTACCTCAAACTCTGTATCTACCCAAAAGATAAAGATAAGACTTGAGGGTGAGGCTCGATCAAATAAACTAAGAAATATATGACATCTGTTTGGTCTGCGAAACTATTTTATTTGGTGACAAGTTCCCCTATTTAACACTTCATGTTAAATAGGGTTTATATTAAGCTGGGTTTAGAAAAGCTTCCTATAAGGGCAAGCCCCTATAGTTAATTACATCATAGATAACCGAAGTCACCTAAGAAGACTCTCGATAAAAATCAGGAAATGTTATCTTCAAATAGGTCAAAAGGATGTGACTTTTAAATGAGATAGGACAAAGAGGTGTGAAAGGGGAATGGTTCAAATTTGGAAATTTTATTGTAGGATCCAAAGGAGGAAGAACTAGAGGATGTCACAGATCCAAAGGATAACCTCAGTGACTTCCCAATCTATCTTATTGTTTGGCTTCAATTTTGAGGAGAAATTATTTAAGTATTTCATTTTACCAATTTTATTAATTTAGGACTTACATTTGTGTGAAGTGATCACACAAATAGCCTAAAAAATGTGAGGTTTTAGGTCGTGACGAACGATAACCTCAAAATCCTAAGACGAGTTAGGGCTTGTATTGCACAACATGATTATGAAAAGGCCTAAAGATAAGGTGAGGATTTATGTTGCATAATCAAATAAACTCAAAATCCTATGGCTTGTTGTTTAATTTTAAGGAAATATGTATTGTTGTAGATTCTCTTACTGCTGAAGATGGTTGTGTTGCTCACAATGCTAGCTCTAAGCTCCTCGTCTTGACGAGTTTAAGTTTTCTAGTGCGACAGGTTGTAATGTTAAATTACATGTCCTTATGGTTATTGTTCTTTAAATATTATGGGGTATATTAAAGTTGATTAGAGCGACACCAGTTAGGATCCTACGGTTCCCTCTTTCCGACACCACTATTTTTCTTTCGGATTCAGTTAATCCAAATGAATTTATTAAACTCAACCTAATGAGATCCATACTTTCATTTAGAACATGGGAAATCTTGTTAGCAACCATTGGTTACCTTCTCTGAGGGATTCCCGATCATCCAATAGAGATGTTTTAATTTAGTTGCAATTGTTGTTTCCTGATGTTTGTGATTAAATTTTTGAGTTATCTTATATTTTGAATGTTGTAGCGGTGAATTTTATCTTGATTGATTTTAGTTTTATTTTTGTTTTTGCGACTATTCTATCAATTTTAGTTTTTCGTGCAGGGTAACATTGTTATTTAACATGAAAGATTTATAATTATAAAAATACAATGTGGAAAGTAAAAGAAAAGACGGTACTGCAAACTGTAAAAGCGTACCTAGCGAGTCTTCTCGTTCCACCATTTGAAAGGTCAGTACATGCAAGGCATGTATATAGTATTGCAAGGAATTTAAATTGCATGAGTAGATGAAGGTTTAGCTACCAAACCACAAGCTATAACTTTTTTGAATCTCACAAGATCCTAGTAGATGATTTTAGGAGAAAAATATGGCAAGTCCAATTTTCCCTTCAGAAATTCCAATAGATTTCAAAATGCTCGAGGAATGTCCCTGGATTACTTTGAAGATCCCTTGAAATATTTTGAGTTCATTTTTGACTTATCATATTATTCCATTAATCATCCAAGGTTAGAGTGTGACTTCCCCGTTGCTCAATAAAACTTAACAATTTAATTATCCCGAGGATAGGGTACTTGATTAATCAATTGATGTTTCGTTTAAAGGTTATGTGAGTGGTGCCCCTAAGGCAAGTTTTTGGTCATTTAAGACTGTGTTGCTTGTGATTGAGGTCAGGCTTGTAGTGTTAAAAGATGTTAATCACCAATTATGTCATCTTCTAAATCCAATCAATTGAGTTTAGGAATCGAGCCTTCCTCACTTCTAAGCCTTCAATAGTCATAATAGGTGAAATGGTGATTATCAAGATTTTGAATTAAGTAACATATATCCATATCAAATGGTTAAACCATCCTTAAATTTGGGCTTAAGAAAAGTAAACTACACATCACTTAAGAATCTTCTGATCTCAATTGACATCCAAGTCATGAAGATTGGGAGAACTATGATCTTGTTGATGTTGTACAAGGGTAGTGAGTGAGTTTCTACCTCTTAATCCCATTATATTTCAATCATCCAAACATGTTTATAAAGATCAAAATTATCACATGTTTCTCTTCGTTAATCCTAAATTTTGGTTAAGGCACCAAAGTCTAAAATAATTATTTTGCCCTTGGGGCACTTCACCTCATAACTCATCAAACACAACTCAAATGATTTTGAGGGTTTAGAGTGTCATATCCATGAGGTAATTATAATGTTAGAGGAGAACATGCAAACTTCTCAAAATTTTAATTTAATTTAGATAATTATTTAAATTTAGAAGATAGGATTTTCAAAATTTAGTTTGTTTAATTATCCAAAATAAAATTTATATTTATGAAAAAAATTATTAGAGGTTCCCGAAAGTTAGAGAAACACTAAATGATTAAACACTAAATAATTTTTAATCAATTTTAATGATTAAATCAAATCAAAAATAATAGTTTAACTATAAAAATATTTTTTATAGTTTTTAATAGACTCCCCTGAATTCAGAAAACCCAAAGAATCAAATCTTATATTTTTGTGATTTTTCATTTGTTTATTATAATTATTTAAATTAGAAAACACGAAAAATTCATTTTTAAGTATTTAAAATTCATTTTTCACTTAAAAAAATTAGGAAAAATGTACTAATGATTTNGTTTTTGTGATTTTTCATTTGTTTATTATAATTATTTAAATTAGAAAACATGAAAAATTCATTTTTAAGTATTTAAAATTCATTTTTCACTTAAAAAAATTAGGAAAAATGTACTAATGATTTCTAAGTGAGCAGGGGACATTTCCACTCATTTTGAATCATTTTTTTATATTTTTGAAAATTTCGATTATTTTAGTTATTTTTAATTCAAAATATATTTGAAAAATGAAATTTTTTCATAAAAATGGGTTTTATTTTTATAGAATGCCATTGATCACAAGGAACTCAGAAAAATAACTTTCATAATTTTGCTAAGCATATTTAATTTAATATAATTATTTTTATACAAAAAATGCAAGGTTTTCTTAAAAATTCACTTTAGTGCTTAGACTAAGTCAAATAATTTTGATCTTTTACAGTGAGTAAATACGATTTTTATGAACAGTGGGGAAGTGATTACAAATATCCAAATATTTTGATAATTACATAATTTACATAAATTAATATAAGGTTTATGCATTTAACTAAGTATAGAAATGTACAAGGTGACTCAAAGCATCACAATATTTTTCATAGACTTCTCTAACCATAGAAAACCTACTAAAATTACTCCCATAATTTTCCAAGTGATATTTTGATTTATATAATTAAAATAACCAAACTGGTCACCTTAGCTTGAAAATTAGGGCTAGAAGCATAGGAATGTCCTCAAACCTTGGAAAAATTCAGAAGACATGGCCTCTGTCATGAGGAACAAACCCTCAAAATTTCAAGACAGGTGAAATGTTTTAAGCCATGGAGAATTAAAATACCACAGAAGGTATTTAATTAATTAAAAATTAGAGAGCGAGAAAATAATTTTATTTTTACTCCACATTATTCTCCTCTGTTAAATGAGCATGTGGGTATTTTTATTTTATTTTTACAATTTTTCTAGAGAAAGATATGGATTTTTGAAGTTTAGGCATTTAAAATAATTCAAAAATCCCTATTTTTCTACTTATCCACGTGGCACTGATAAGATTCTAAGCAGCTCCGAAGTCTCCATGCGGTGCTCCCCCATTTGATGCCTCCAGCCACATAACCTCCACACGGACCGAGCTTTATGCTCCGAGAGTCCTTCCCACTCAATCTCCTCAGTTCAATGGATACAAGCCCGATCGGACAGCTCTCTGTTATCATCCCTAATTGACATAACTCGTGAGCCGTTCACACTAAAACCTTAAGATCTGGAGCTAGATTCAACGAAATTGCATGGGGTTTGTTTCTAAACTATCTACTACTCAGGACAAACACATCTATATGGTTTATACGATATGAAATACAGTAAATACACATGGAGAGTCAAAACAACCTCGGTTAAGGGTTGGAGTTAAATACCTTTGTCCGAGAGGGGAGGTTTCAATCAGATGTATGTGGTAGCTTTGATTGGACCCGAGAAACCTCCGGATGGAGTTTCAAGCCTTGATAAATTGTCTAGGTATGAATTCGATCAAGTTCCATTTCAGGTGTTGGTCTAGAGCTAGGTTAGAGGCTGTTTGAGAGGGGGGTTTGATGGGGAATCAACTCATCTTGCTCTAGGGATGGTGTGCGCACAATTAATTTGAGTTTGATGGAATATGGAG
This sequence comes from Phalaenopsis hybrid cultivar, assembly GCA_002079205.1. Lineage (NCBI taxonomy): Eukaryota > Viridiplantae > Streptophyta > Magnoliopsida > Asparagales > Orchidaceae > Phalaenopsis > Phalaenopsis hybrid cultivar. The sequence goes on from JXCR01143364.1 coordinate 7,424, forward strand.
AGATGTCCTAATTTGGTTTGAAAGTTTAAGCTCAAAATTAGGCTTCCACAGTGGGGATCAATGGGGGAAAATGGTAGCAATGAGCATAGGAGTTCTTGAAGAGTGTTTGAAAGCAATTCGACAGAGTTTCCTCAAAGATTTTGGCACACCCCACACTCTTTGGCCATGGATGGGCTGATTAAATAAAAGAGCTAAGGGGGGAGCTCAGGGCTAATTGATGGGTGTAAAATGGTGCTTAGGTGGAGGGATGAGGATCTCTAAAGAGACATTGGGATGAGCTGGCCTTTAGGGTTTAAATTGGGTTTGATTTGGCCTTGGGGCTCTTGGTTTTGGTATTTTCCAACCACTTGGCCAGCTGGCATAGCCAGAGGAGGTGACCAGAAGGTCAAGTGAGTCAGTGGGAGGCCTAATTATAATTTACCTCCAAGGGTTTGTCATGATGGAAGAGATTTTTGGTTAAGGCGCAAAAATGGGCTAAGATCCATTAATTTAGGGACCCATTGGTCCATAAATTACTTGGGTGATTTGAGAGGGTTTAGCCTGGTCCATATGGTCTACTTGGTGGCTGTGGTATCATTCATTTGGTGGCTCAGGCATGGCTAAGTCAATTTTGATGTATGAGTTCAATTTGACTCAAAATGGCTAGAAGTTGGGTTTGGGTTAGGCTAGCCATGACATTAAGCTTAATTGATTGATCAACATTTTGTATATGATTGTCATGAAGATTTTGGTAATGGATTGAAATGATTTTGAGTTCAATTGGAAGCTCAATTTGAAGGATTTTGGTGTTTTGGTCAATTTAGGCATGTTGGACTAGACTTGGCTTAGGGTGAGCTAGACTAAGAATTTTGCTCAACTGAATGGTCCAAATGATCAAGGAAGATTTCATGAGGATTTTTCATGAAGGAATGGAGTAGAAATTTTGGGGTTAAGGCTTTCAATTTGGTGGGTTTGGAGATATAGCCACTTTGGGGCAAATTTGGGGGATTTTGAACTTTTGTTAAAATTGAGTGAAATTGAGGCTTGATGAAAGCCAATTGAAGGTCAAATTGGATGTATGAGTGTTATGAATACTTTAGGATCCAAATTGGTGCAAATTGAGTAGGCTATGGGGTTCAATTTGGCGGGATTAGGTCATACGACTAAGTTTGGGGTTTTTGATTTGGATTAAAATTGAGCTCACAATATGGGCAAATTAGGCTTGGATTGATTGATCAAATGAAAGATGAATTTTATTTTAGGATTGCAATTGAGGGGAATTAGGGCCAAATTTATGGACATTTGAGGTGAATTTGAGGACATTGGGCCTTTAAAGGAAATTTGGTGGTTTTCGTCCAAAAAGTCAAATTGGACAAATTGTGCTCAATTGGAGGGTCCAAATTAGTTTGTGGAGATAATTGAAGTGATTTTAGATATTTTTGGAAAGTTTTTAGAGCCAAGAGTATTTTGGTAATTTTGGTAAATTTAGGGGTATTTTGGTCATTTTGGATTTTTTTGGGTTGATTTGGAAAATTTAAGTACTTTGAAATTGTTTGAAATGATTTTTGAATAAATTTGGGTATTTTGGGTGAATTTGAGGATTTTGACCAAATTTAGGGTTTCAAGGTCATTTAGGTAATTTGGGTGGATTTAGGGGCAAAAGGCCAAATTGGACATTTTGGTAGAATTGGGGTACTAACCACCCTATATGAGCTATGGACCAATGAAATCCCCATTTGAGTCCTTTATGTAGTGGTCTTAGTGTTGACCTCACTTTTGGTTGAGGTCTAGTTCTTCCTCTTTGGTAGCCTAGGGTCTACCTATAGGACTTTCCTGTTGACTATTCTTAGAAAACTAGAAAAGGAACCATCACCATTAGAAATTTCAAACTCCTCTTTACTCAACTTGAAGCTCTACATATTGGTCCTAACCTCTAGCACTTTGTAGGTGGGGTCATTATGAGGGAGCTCAAGGAGAGTTCCCATAAGACTGTTTGACCTTAGGGTTGACCCTGGGTGTTAGTCTAGAGCTAAGGCACTCACTACAATAACCTCACTCACAATCACTCAGTACCCTAAACCCAAAATTTTCTTGACTTTAATCTTTTAATCCTTTGGGAGACTCATGCAGATGGTCCCCAAAATCCACTGGCCCTAGGCTATGGTTTAGCTAAGACCAATACATAGAGGACCCAAATGGGGTTTTCATTGGTTCATGACTTATTTATAGTGGTTGGCATCCCATGTCTACCAAAAACACCCAACTTGGCCTTGTGCTCCTAAACTCCCCCAAATTACCTAAATACCCCTGAAACCCTAAGTTTGGCAAAAATTCCCAAATTTATTCAAAAGTCATTTCAAACCTTTTGAAAATACCCAAATTACCCAAAATCACCAAAAATTGTCAAATTACCAAAATACCCCTCCTTAGCCCAAGATTTCAAAAAATTCCAAAAAATCCAAAAAATATCTAAAACCTTCCAAATATTCCTAATTTCATTTTTCTTAACTACCACATGACCCAATTTGGCCAATTTGTCCATCTTTTTCCAAAACCCCAAATTGCCCTTAAAAGGTCTAATCTCTTCAAATCCACCTCAAATGTCCATTAAATTGGTCTAAATTTCCCCCAATTTCAATCACAAACTTAAATTAACGTTCCATGTGACCAATTTAAACCAAATCCATGCTTAATTGGCCCATACTTTGAGCCTAATTTTGATTTAGGTTAAAGCCCCAATTTTGGCCGCATGACCTAATCTCACCCAATTAAAATCATAACCCATTCAATTTGCCACAATTTATGTTTACAACTCTTCATAACATTCTAAACATCAAACTTGACCTTTATTTGGCCTTGGTGAAGCCTCAATTTTTTTTTTAATTTCAACCTAAGTCAAAAGCCCCAAATTTCGCCTCAAATTGGCTATGCCTCCAAATTTCACCAAAGTTATTGCCTTAACCCCAAAATTGGCACCAAATTCATATTGAAATCTCTTCATAACATTCTTATTGACCATTATAAACAATAAATGTTCACTTATCCCAAGCCTATCCCAAGTTAGACCCAAGTCTAGCCCAAATTTCCCAAATTCACCAAAATTCAAAAATCCTTCAACTTGACCCTCCAATTAAACTCAAAATTCTTTCAATCCTTCACCAAAAATGTTCATTACAATCATCTATATCAGATGCATCAATCAATTGGGCAAATTAACATGACTAACCTAGCCCAGACCAAAGTTTTGGTCATTTGCAGCCACTTGAACCCATGCACCAAAATTGACCTAGACATGTCAAGTTGGTCAAGGCAAGGCCACCACAACCAAATTTTGGACCATATTGACCTAGACAAACCCATGGAACCACCCAAACGAGCCATGGACGAAAGGATCCCTAAATCAAAGGATTTGATTCCTTATTTTCTTAAACCAAGGATATTTTTGCCAAAACTAAGCACTAACCCATTTAATTGTTGTAACATATTCCTCTGGCTCACCTGACCTCCTAGCCACCTCCCCTGGCCTGGNTAAATTAACATGACTAACCTAGCCCAGACAAAAGTTTTGGTCATTTGCAACCACTTGAACCCATGCACCAAAATTGACCTAGACATGCCAAGTTGGTCAAGGCAAGGCCACCACAACCAAATTTTGGACCATATTGACCTAGACAAACCCATGGAACCACCCAAACGAGCCATGGACAAAAGGATCCCTAAATCAAAGGATTTGATTCCTTATTTTCTTAGACCAAGGATATTTTTGCCAAAACTAAACACTAACCCATTTAATTGTTGTAACATATTCCTCTGGCTCACCTGACCTCCTAGCCACCTCCCCTGGCCTGGCCGGCCGTCCTAGTGGCCAGAAAATGCCCAAACTGAGAGCCACCCCCATGGAATCAAACCAAATTCAAACCTAGAGGCCACCACATCCAAATTAAATCTTAGAGTCTCTCTGCCCTCCACCTAAGCAAGCATTTTCACCCCCCCAATTGGCCATGATAACCACCCTAAAGCCCATTTTATAAAAGCCTCACTTCACAACCATAGAAGGTGTGCTAAAAATTTCTTAGAGGGAGCCCTCCAAATTACTCCTAGAGCCTCTTTGAGACCTCCACAGTGCAACCCAACCACTAAATTGCCCCAAATCCCCTTGTTGGAGTTCAAATTTTTAGCTCAAATCCTTCCTTGGGACAAGACAGAGCTCTCCATGCTTCTACACTCCAATAAAATCAAATTAAACTCACCCACACCTTAACCATNTTGGAGTTCAAATTTTTAGCTCAAATCCTTCCTGGGGACAAGACAGAGCTCTCCATGCTTCTACACTCCAATAAAATCAAATTAAACTCACCCACACCTTAACCATAGTGAAAGAAGACAAAGCCCCGTCAAATTCTCCATTCATAGAGCCCCTAGCATAGCTCTAGACCAACACCTGAAATCGAGCTTGGTCAAATTCATACGTAGGCCGTTCACCACAACAAGAGGCTTAATCTCTAGGCTCCTTAGATCTCCACGAACGTGTCGAGCACCTCTGATTGAAGCTTCTCTTCTTAGAGCAAAGGTATTAAACTTCTCCTCCTCCAGAGCTTGTTTTAATCCTCCATTTGATTAGAGTTAATTTAATGGATGGATTACCGTGTGGATGTGCTCGTCATACTTAGATGAGCATTTAGAAAAAACCACACTTAATTTGGTTGAGAAATGAGTGAGATCTTAAGTTTTTTAAAATGGATGGTTCTAGGGCTAAGGCGTTGGGAACGATGACGGGGAGCTATCCGATCATGCGTTTATCTCATCAACGGAAGAGATCTAGCCGGACAACGCCTTCATACATGAACCGTGGGCCAAGTCAGTGATGAGGTGGATGGCGACGTCAAATGGGAGCGCGCTGCGTGGAGTTTCGGAGCCACNGCAAGAGGCTTAATCTCTAGGCTCCTTAGATCTCCACAAACGTGTCGAGCACCTCTGATTGAAGCTTCTCTTCTTAGAGCAAAGGTATTAAACTTCTCATCCTCCAGAGCTTGTTTTAATCCTCCATTTGATTAGAGTTAATTTAATGGATGGATTACCGTGTGGATGTGCTCGTCATACTTAGATGAGCATTTAGAAAAAACCACACTTAATTTGGTTGAGAAATGAGTGAGATCTTAAGTTTTTAAAATGGATGGTTCTAGGGCTAAGGCGTTGGGAACGATGACGGGGAGCTATCCAATCATGCATTTATCTCATCAACGGAAGAGATCTAGCCGGACAACGCCTTCATACATGAAACGTGGGCCAAGTCAGTGATGAGGTGGATGGCGACGTCAAATGGGAGCGCGCTGCGTGGAGTTTCGGAGCCACCTAGGATCTAGTCAGCACCGCGCGTTTAAATAGATAAATAGGGTTTTTTCTGATTTAAATAAATGCCCCAACTTCAAAAATCCATATCTTGGTGTAGAAAAATCATAAAAATAAAATAAAAATACTTTCTTACTCAATGAACAGAGTAGAACAATGTGAAGATAATTTGAAGTTTTTTTGTGCATATTTTATTTTTAATTAATTAAATATGGTTTTGTGTCTTTTAATTCTCGATGCATGTAGACATTTCACAATGGCTTGAAATTTTGGCATGTTGTAGCCTCTGTCATGGGAAACATCCTCTAATTTTTCCAAAGTGAGAGGAGACCTCTAGATAGAGATTCATATTTTTCAAGCTTATGTCTATTATTTACAAAGATTAATCATAATAATTAGCATGTTGCTTAGAAAATTCCAAGAAAATTTTGCAAGGTTTGTTATGACCAAAGAACTCTTTGGAAAATATTTCATGGGTTAAGTCTTTAAGTACTTAATTTCCACCAGCCCTAAAACACAAAGAAAATTAATTTTGGGAAACAAAAACATTTAAATGACTTTATTTTTAATCTTCACTGTGATTTGAACTTCAGAGACACCCCATAAAAATTTTAAAACATTTGGAGCTCATTTNCACTTAATTTCCACCAACCCTAAAACACAAAGAAAATTAATTTTGGGAAACAAAAACATTTAAATGACTTAATTTTTAATCTTCACTGTGATTTGAACTTCAGAGACACCCCATAAAAATTTTAAAACATTTGGAGCTCATTTAATAACTGAAATTGAATTTTTAAGTTAAATGGCATTTTTGGCACTAAAATGATTTTTAGCAATTAAAGTATAATTCAAAAAATTTAAAAACATGGTTTTGCTAGTTCTGTATGATCAAAGGAATTTTGTAAAAATAAATTTAAAAATCAAGTAAAAAATTCCATTTTCTAGCCCATTTTCAATATTTAAATAATTAAAAAGTGNATATAATTCAAAAAATTTAAAAACATGGTTTTGCGAGTTCTGTATGATCAAAGGAATTTTGTATAAATAAATTTAAAAATCAAGTAAAAAATTCCATTTTCTAGCCCATTTTCAATATTTAAATAATTAAAAAGTGATAAAAATCACAAAAATAAAAAAAAATTCATGGAAATGTTCCAAATTATTTCTTAAGCCCTTAGGAATAATTGAAATATTTTTCCTAAATTTATATGTGAAGATATTGAATTTTGAAGCTTAAAATAATTTTTTAAAAAGCTAAAAATGGATTTTCACTAAAATAATTTTAACAATTCAAATAAAAATTGGCTTTTACTTGGTCAAGTTATGGACCTTCACTAAAATAATTTTCTTAACCTTGGCTTTTCCTTGGTCATTCACTAAAATAATTTTCTTAACCTTAGAAATATTTAATAAAAATATAAAACTTAATTTTCCACATTCAAAATATTTTATAATTAATAAATACTCCAAAATTTAAAATAATTCTTAAAATTCAAATATAGTTTAATAAATCATAAAATTTGGCTCCAATACTTCTCTGGTCTCACTCCACCTCTAGTAAAAATTTCAAGGGATTAGGCTTTTCCTTTGTCAAGTTATGGAATTTCCTTTGAAAATCCTATTTTTGCATTAAAATAGATATGTAAATTAAATTAAATTTTGAAAAATCACATTTTCACCTCTGATGTCTTAATTGACCCATGAGTTGACCCATGAGTGAGGTGGGATAAAAGTTCCAAAGTCATTTGGATTGAATTTAACAAATTATGAAGTAATAGAGCCTTAGGGGCAAAAGTGTTATTTTGNTATTTGGATTGAATTTAACAAATTATGAAGTAATAGAGCCTTAGGGGCAAAAGTGTTATTTTGGAAATTTAGCCTTAATTAACATTTAAGCTTAATTCAAGGAGGGAAAAGGGTAATCTCTGATTTTAATTAACTTATCTGGATGATTGAAACACAAGGGGGTTAATTGGTAGAAATCAACCTCACTCTTTCCATAATTCAGGGATAAATTTGTAATTCCTTAAATTATTAAAATTTTAAAGTCTAATAAATTAAATGATCTTAGACCTAGGGGTATGACTTTGGAAGTTAATAACTCACTAATTTAATACTCCTACTTGATGTTCAAATGAATTTTAAGTGTTTTTAAAATGAATAATTATTATCACTTAAGAATTCAACTTCTTTCAAAATAAGCAAGACATCTACCTAGGTCTAAAGGGCTTAGTGGTGACTTAAGCTGAAATAAAATTTGATTAAATAAGAATTAGAAGAATGAATATAAAGTAAATACCTTTGAACACCCTAAGCCCAAATTAGAACTCAAATTGGATAAGTGTTTTAATAACGCTAACTTGCCCCCTTTAAGGATTTTCACCCACATAACTTCCAAATTAAATGGCAAATGACAATTACCTTACTCTTAGGGATAATTGAAACATCAATGTTCACTGAGCATTAAAGGTATTCATAGGATGAATTATTAAGCAGCATAATAAGTTTAAATGAGTTCTAGGCTTTTCACTAGGTGGTGAGAGGGTAGCATGGACCTGCTTCTTCCTCTAGATATGACCTACTAAACTTCAGACTTTTTGCTTAACAAAAATCATCCTTAATCAAACTAATAGGGACCCACCAAGATATGACCTAGGTTTAGGTAGGTCACTAAACCCTTACTTTTTC
>JXCR01143365.1:15564-64955 GCA_002079205.1 Phalaenopsis hybrid cultivar
TTTTTTTGTTTATATAGAATTTCTAGTGGAAACTACTTCTCACTTCTCAATTCTCATACGTGGGACTAAAAATAAGAGGGGCATTTACATGCATACCGCCCAATTTCTATGTATTTGCATATATATCACATTAGGATAAATGGGCTTTTATGGAAATATCTTATGAAAATTATTTATTTACATATATAAATCCCTATTGAGAGAAATGAGTGGCTAGAAAAACGATCCATGCTACATCCTAAATCCTTTTTATTTATATTTCTAACACCCTAAACTTATATTTTTATAATTATACGAACCAAATAATTTTAAAAAAATAATAAAATTTAACATTTTTAGTGCATATACAAATTAATATAAATAAATATTATTATTTAATTATTTAGAGCCAGAACAAGCCGGACGAGAAAGAACAAATTTTGGTTTGTATTCAACTCCTCTAAAAATCGAGCCCGAAAAATTAGTCCGTGTTAATTGGAGCACACAAAATAAATCCAAATTTTCAAATATGCATTCTAGGATTTTACCATCAAAAATATTAATATAAAAATATATTAAATTTCAACAATTTCATCATCATCACTAGCCGTTCACAGTGGTCGCCTTTTGGCAAAGTGCACCACTCACATCAATATTACGCCTGGAACACTGAACAACTGAACAACGGCTAGATCATACCACACCGATATTCTCTCAACATAGCCATCACCGGACATCTGCCAGTGTGTCAATACCATAGAGGTCCTCTATTTTGAGCTCGAACAAAACCTTTGTTGCTTCAACATGTTGAATCTTGATTTTTCTATGAACATTCTAGATGCTCGAATGGGAGAGAAACGTAGGAAGANTTCACTATGCATTTTGCATAACCGAATCGTTCTGTTGTCCGGAATATGAAGACATAAGACATAATAATCTGGACCCAAAGTGCTAAAAGGCATAAACAAATAATTTTAAGTAACAAATATATAATCATGCGGTTATTATTTTCTTGAGAAATATGTAAACATATGATATTTGAAATTTTAATATTTATCAATTATATGTTTTGCTTTTAATTATGAAAATGACATCAAATAAAAATTATCCTAAACTAAATGACACACAGATTTTGACTATATCACCGGCGGAATTTGAATTTAAAGAAATTGACTGAGAAATCAAAGTCAAAAGGTAGCTAGTATTCAAGTTCAAAATGTCCCTCTTCTTAAAATTCCTAAAATTTATTTAAGTCAAAATGTTTGTCAATTTCAAGTGAATAATGTGGGTTTATTTATAGTTTTTAAGAGCGACATTCTGTTAAATTTAGTCGGAATCTCAAATCATTCTATCGCGTGGCTCAAATTGATTCTCTTGATTATAATGTTTTTTTGAATATTTACGTGACAAAATTAGATGATATCGGGCCCTTTGGATTCCTCCAATCGAGCCCCCTGATTTGACTATAAACACACCAAATTTAGAGATTATTTAACATTTGAATTGATGCAGTAAAGCCTTTGACATACTTTAATTGTTCAATTTATATTTATTTGTGTTAATATTATTTCATTTTCAACATCACAAGGCTTACATCGTCGAGATGCTCCGCCTAAGTATAATTTTGTTGAAATTAAAGCCTAGAAGATCTCAAGTTTGGATCGAAAATCTTGTTTGGCCGTATAAATTTCTTAATGGCATATCAAATATCATTTTTAAATTTAGACAATAATATTGAGTTCTTATTAAGTATTTAAATTAAGGTGGAAAAAAAAAATTCATTGGTATAAAAAATTCTAGTAAAAATGTAAACATGACTCCTGATTTCGTTATTATACGTCAATAAAATGTCAAAAGTACACCGTGTATCCCGGTCTGTAGGTTGGCATCCATGATATAAGAACCCTCAAGTCAGGGATTTGAATCTCCTCTGACAGTTAGCCCCAAGGAAGTAATACTCAAATTGTTAGACATATTAAGGGTGGCTGGAGGCTCCTATAATAACTTTTTGTCATTCTTTTATATCAGCCTTGTGTCGTCCCTTTATATATATATATATATNGAAAAAAAAACTGATGTTTTTGCGTGTAAATATGCCAACGGAATAATAAGTTTGAGGCTTCGTTTGGGGCAACTTATTTGATGTGGTGGCATTTTGAAAACACACATGATCTGTTTGGGTAAACTGCGTTTTGGCAGCTTATGCGTTTTCAAAACGCTGAAAATAGCGTTTTAACACCGCATCTATCTAGGTGCGGTGACAGCTTTCTGATAGCGGTCTGACTTTTTAAAAAAAATAAAAATTTGTAATAGCTACTGCACCAAGTTTATCAGAAGATTATTTTTAATCAGCTTATTAACAGATTATTCAATAAGTTGCAGCTGCCCCAAACGAGTCTGAAAAAGTCAATTTTGAAACACAATTAATTAATGTCATTCTTTTGGCTTTGATTTTAGCTTTCACTTATATGAAAAGATCTGCGGTCTTAATTTTTAAGTTTTATTTGGGTTATTTCGATATTATTAAAAATAACCCAGAAATAACCTGAAAATAACTCAAAAAATGTAGAGCTACATCAGGAGTCCGCACACAAAATTTTTTTTAAAAAGCACACGATTGCTTAGCGAGTTGCATCGGAGACATCACTAGCTATACTTAAGTTTTAATAGAGAAATTATTACGTATGGAGTGTGAATGTTGCTTCCTTACAGATGGATAATGGACGTNCTAACAAAAAATATTTAATAATGAAAATTATTAGATTTAATAATGAAAGAAAGAAAGGAAAAAAAAAAAACTGATGTTTTTGCATGTAAATATGCCAACAGAATAATAAGGTTGAGGCTCCGTTTGGGGCAGCTTATTTGGTGCAGTGACGTTTTGAAAACACACCTGACTCATTTGGGTAAACTGTGCTTTGACAACTTATGCATTTTCAAAACGCTGAAAACAGTGTTTTCACATCACACTGCACCTATCTAGGTGCGGTGACAGCTTTCTGATAGCGGTCAGACTTTTCCAAAAAAATAAAAATTTTTAATAGCTACCGCACCTAGCTTATCAGTAGATTATTTTTAATCAGTTTATCAGCAGATTATTCAATAAGTTGCAGCTGCCCCAAACAAATCTGAAAAAGTTGATTTTGAAACACAATTAATTAATGTCATTCCCTTGGCTTTGATTTTAGCTTCTGCTTATACGAACTTTAATCACTTAAATGACTCCATTTTGGGTATCACGCATAATAAAAAAGGTTCTAACACATTTGAGGTCGCAATAATTTTTTTTTTAAATAGTTATAAAATTATGGTGAAAAATTAATTTCTTGAAAAACTACTGAGAAATATAAATATAAATTTTACTCAAAAAAAATCAATTTCAAACAGAGAATCAAAATCCCCTATAAAACACGAGCGAATTTTCTGTCCGGACTCCTGACATAGCTCTACGTGCGGTGTAGGTTATTCCTGAACTATTTTCAAGTTATTTCAGGGTTATTTTCAATAATCTAGAAATAACACGTGATTTTTATTATTAGGTTATTTCGGTATTATTAAAAATAACCCATAAATAACCTGAAAATAACTCAGAAATAACTTCGGCTGCACGTAGACCTACGTCAGGAGTCCGCACATAAAATTTTTTGATAAAACACACGATTGCCCAGCAAGTTGCATCAGAGACATTACAAGCTATACTTAAGTTTTAATAGAGAAATTATTACGTATGGAGTGTGGAAGCTGCTTACAACTGAACAATGGACGTGATACATTGTGACATTGAAATTTTATTTTTTTAATTCTCACCGACGATGATGAATGGCGCCCGTTGTCCAGACTCTGGACGCAATTATTTTATATTTTACAACTATTTTTTTTTTTCATTTTCAATACTTCGTTGCGAACTGAACGAAAAGAATGACACATATTGGTGACCCTAATCTACTTTTGTGATGCTTTCCCCTCCCCTTGATAGGGAAAAACATGGAGGTTTGCCGCTTCACGCTCTCCCTCCTTCGGCAGAACTGTGAGGTTCGCTGCCTCCTTCTCTCCTTCCTCAGTGAAAGGCCATAGAGCCCTTCTTCTTGTGTTTTACTTTGTTTCTCTGTTTTGATGAGTGTTTTTTTATGTATGTATCATGGAACACAAACAGTGGAGAGCTTATTGGCATCAACTTTTGTTGTCTTTCATGTCCGGGACTATATTTTGCAATATGTATGTTTGCGTGGTGCAAAACATCAACAAAAATCACTTTGTGCATGAATCAGGCTCAAATTAGCTCGTTCCTCAACGAAATTATCTAGATGACATTGACTCGCAAAACTAACTGCAGGAGTGCGTCCGAAAGGCATAGAGAGGACACCCATACTATTGGGGCTTCATACACGGACAAATGAAAAGTAAATCAAGATATTCAAATTTAATTTTTTTTGTTAAAAAAGAAGAAATTTTCTTTTCTAAGCAGCCCATTTGAATACGGATGAGAAATAAAAAATTGCTAATAAAATTAAAAATATATTTTAAATTATAATATATCAAAATAAAAAAAAATGATAATAAAATACGCTCTAATTCTTGTCATCTTCAACCACAAAATCCTGCAAAAAGAAAGGTGGTTTTTGGTTCTTTGCTTCTCCAACCCAAAAGCTCACACCATCGGGCAGGGGGAACTCTCCTCCCTCTCGAATCCTCCAAAATCGAGCACCACACTCTCCTCTCCCCCTAAGAAGCTCGACAAATATTTAGCTAGGGACAGTGCATCCCCTCCCAATAACTTCTAAATAACCTTTGCGAAGGGTATTGTCGGGTTATTGCAGAGTTATTTATGCATTATTTAGAGTCAATATACTCCCGTCACACTTTCACATTTTTTCCGGTGTTAGGTTATTAAATTCAAATAACGCTGAAATATCTCCGCAATAACTCCTAATAACCATTGCGAAGGTTATTGAGAAGTTATTAGTAGGGGATTACGCACGTAGAACAACATGCATTCTCTGTATGTAAACATTTCTCCTCAAGCTCACTCCATCTCACCAAGCAGCCCTTCCTCTGTCTCACTTTTGGTAAGACCAACAAGCAAGAAGAAAATTTTTCTTCTCTCCACTATTCTTCCCTTTCCTCTTAACAGCGAGCATTCAGCTCTTTCTATTTTCTTCTACTTACTTTTCTACACCACTTCTAGAACAGCGTAAAAGAGTTTCTTGGAGTTTCGTTGGAGAAGAATAAGCATCCCATTTTTGCGAGGAGACACGGTCAAGCAAAGAGCATGCTCCATCAACTATTGTGAAGGTGAAAATTTCTTGAAACTCGTTTTCTTTCTTTCTAGCAAGCTCCTCGATTTGGTGTTAGAGAAATATAACTAAGTTGATGTTAGATGAAACCCCATGTGTTAGGAGCTTTTTGTTGCGGTCCCCAACGACCCTTGAGTTTCCTTCATATCCCCGATACATTGACCCATCGGCCATCCAGTGATTGTTCGGCGGCGCCCCAACCCCTTGGTGGACTGGTTGAAGCCATTTTGATGTTGAGAATGAGGGAATTCTTTTACCTCCGTTCCCTAGATTGAGAAAGCAGTCCATGACGGAACACTTTCATTTTCACGAAGTTTTTCTCTTCGTGGAAAAGTCCCTTCATGTTTTGTTGAACAATTAGAGGTAGGTCCTTTGTTACGCTGCGCAACAGACGATAGCTATGACTTCATCCCCACCATGAACCTTATGGGTCGATAGGGTGAGTTTGATTTGTAGTCGAGTGCGGTGGGTTTCCTGCTTGCACGCCCTTCATGGTATTTTGCTTGTTGTTTTTTTTTTTTTAAATCGTGTGATCATTTGATTCGATTGGTCGTCCCAACCGATCGACCAATCACTTTGGTTTGATCGGCTTTCCTGGCCAGATCAATCGATCACTTTAGATTGATAAGCCACATCGACTCAATCAACCAATCACTTTTGTTTGATTAGATGTCTCGACCCAGTCGATCGATCACTTTTGTTCGATCTGCTGCCCCGACCAAATAGGCCGATCGCTTTGGCTCGATCGATCGTCCTAGCCTGATCGACCGATCACTTGGGTTCGATTGACCACCCTGGTTTAATCAACCGATCACTTCGATCCAGTCATCCATCTTTGACGGACTTCATTTTACTTGTGCATGCTTATATACATTTTTACATCTAAGTTGCTTGTTGTCTTTTCTTGTGCATGCATCTTCACGTGAATGAAAATTTGTCTTTTGACGTTATGTTTATGTTATATTCATTGCATATAAAATTTTATTTGTCTTGTGTGATGTCTAGCATTTGAAATGTTAGGGTGTCTCTTTGAGCATTCTCATTTACGGTGTCTCTTTGAGCATATGCACCTGCAAGTATCTCTCCCACATTCATCACCATATGCACATAGATATATGCTTGCACACTACGCGAGGAGGTGACTCACATATAAAGCCGTTTGTTGCACAATTCTCTTTAACGAGAGTTATGCTACCTTACCTCTTGCGACACTAGCATAAAGAAATGAATTTGTTACAATTAAATTAACGTGCTTCCTCAATCCTCAACAGATTTTGATGAAAATGATATTGCTGGAAAGATAACAAAACCATTCAAAACTTTCATGTTGACTACTCATAGAGAATCTCGTTGCACAAATCATCGTTATTGTGAATGCCCCAAACCCGTATTTTTTTTAAAAGAGAAATGGACTTGTTACAATTAAATTAATGCAAATAGCTCAATCATCAACTGATTTTGACGATCTTGATATGGTTGGAAAGATAACAAAATCCTCTACAACTTTCATGTTGATTACCCACAGTGAATCTCGTTGTAGAAATCATAGATATTGTGAAAGCTCGAATCCCGTAAAAAAATACCAACGTTAGCCGACCCAACAACGATAAAATTGAAGCATATCGCTTAATCATAGACCGATTTTGACAAATTTGATATTGTCTGAAAGATGGTAAACTTCTCTACATCTTTCATGTTTACTACCAGCAAATCTCATTGCATAAATTTAAGTAATTGTGAACGCCTCAAATTCATTATTTTTTTTCTTTAAAAATTAACTTCATACAGTTAAATTAACATATATCGCTCAATCCTCGACCGATTTTGACAATCTTGATATAGTTTGAAAGATAATAAAATTCTCTACAACTTTTTTGTGGACTACTTGTGGTGAATCTCGTTGCAAAAATTGCAATTATTGTGAAATCTCGAATTATGTAAAAAAATACCAATGGGAACCATCCCGCAGAGGTAAAATTAACGCACATTGCTCAATCCTATATCGATTTTGACGATCTTGATATTTCTCTACAACTTTCATGTTGCTAATGATAAATCTCGTTGCGCAAATCACAGTTATTGTGAATGCCTCAAATTCATAACTATTTTTAAAATGAATTGGACTTGTTACAATTAAATTAGCATACTTCGCTTAATCCTCGATCGATTTTGACGACATTGATATCGTTGGAAAGATAACAAAAATTTCTTCGAATTTTGTGCCGACCACTCATTGTAAATCTCGTCACACAAATTGCAGTTGTTATGAAAGCTCGAATCTCGTAGCAAAATATCAGTGGAACCGACTCCATAGCGATAAAAATTAACTAACATCGCTCAATCTTTGATCGATTTTGACGATCTTGAAATCATCAGAAAGATAGCACAATAAACTACTAACATGCTAGTGTTATGTTTGGATAAATCCATGGTTGAATCTGATAAATAGTAAACTACCAAACATTGCCTAAGAGCTATGGTGGGTTTTCGGATAAATGAAAGCTTGTGGTGGTCTGAAAACAGAAAACAACAAAAAAAATGAGGGATGACGGAAGAGAGATGACATCAAGGCTTTCTGAAGGGGTCTTGTAAATGGTAGTCGGTGACTTGCAAGGGCAAGGAATCACACATCTCAATTAGGCATTCATCATAAACCCTAAACATAAAAATAAAAGAATAGATGTATGGTTTTGATGAGTGATATTCAAGATGTAATAATGTCATGGCCCTAAACATCTAGAAATGGAAGCCTACATTCATGCATTGTATTCATATGATTACATGCACAGCACTGGAGACTCTGCTATTTATAGTTCTGTATATATAATCATTTATGGTTAAGATCAAGTGAAATGTGTGTTCTCCTTCATAAAAATCAACTTTATATTAATTTGTATATATTTAAGTTAAAGTCATTGGACTTTGGGGATATGATTTGTTTAATTATTTAAAATCATGTATAATCTATGCTAATGTATACATCACCTAATTTTTATTTTTAGTCAAATTTATTAGATGAAGATACCAGAACGAGCTCAAGTCAATTATCACGATGAATTTTTTAGATCTTTGAAGTCCATTTCAATTTATATTTATTTCGGAATTTAGGATGATCACAACAAATGTCATTTCTGCAACGAGATTCGTCACAAGTTGTCCGCATGAAAGTTGTATAGAATTTTGTTATCTTTTTCATGATATCAAGATCGTCAAAATCAATCGAAGATTGAGCGATGTTAGTTAAATTCACTCGCTAAGGGGTCGGTTCCCATTAAGATTTTGCTACGGGATTCGAGCTTTCGTAATAGCTGTGATTTGTGCAAAGAGATTCAAGCGCGGTCAACACAAAATTCATAGAAATTTTAGTTAAAATTTTATTTTTTTTTGGTTCAAAATTAAAATGATTGCAATCAATTTAATTATTTATCATGAATTAGATCATTAGAATGAATAATTGAATAAAATCTGATTATGAGATAATTAAATAGAATCCAATTAGGAATTAGGGGTGCTTATGTAATAATCATATTTTGTTCTTATGTCTTTTTTTTTAATTTTTTTTTTTTTGGATATTTTAAAAGTAATATTAATCCAATAATAAATTTTTTTTCTTATAAAAATATATTCATCATGTATCATGTATTTTTTTTGGTAATTATTTCTAATTTTGTCGTTTCATTGAACATGTCTATGATTTATAGCTTAGCTCAAATTTAATCTTAAATTAATCTATTAACAGTAAATCAGACCAATTTAACTGGAGTTGAATTGTAATCCAAGTAGGATTTTTAATGGTTAGGGTCAATCCGTCCCCAAAATTTAGTCTAATCAGTTGTGCTGATAACCTACGTAATATTCTGTCGAATCTTTTTAGAATGTAGGATCCCGTATTGTTAGCGAGCTCATGTAATCTGGGAGAGAACCTGTAATGCGAAGGAAAGCGTGGAAGAACGTGGTCGATGTATCGTTAGAACTCGAGTTCTTGATTTTTTTTTTCTCTCAATCTACAGGAGAAGAGATAATGATTCAGAGGAAGGGTTAATGAAAAGTCTCTCAAATCCTTCTTTTTTTTTCCCCTTTTTTCTCTTATACATAATATGAAATAACGCATGTTCATGACATCTTGATGAAACGATTATGACGTAGATGTCAAGCACCACTTAAATGAAGATTGAGGCATGTCCTTGTATGTAATGATGATCTTCTCTAGTAGATAGTTTGTTCCGTACTAGATCGACCACTTTGGCAGGTGAGCTCAGCTTGAGAGTGACCTGATTTCGGACATGGGGCCTCGAAGCCCATAAGATCTATTGATTCTTACATCCTTATTTAAATATAAAACCATATTTGAGCATACAGATTCAAATCTTATTAATTTATAAAATGAACACATTGGTGTAATTATTTTAGTCATGATCATATTGTTAGGAGTTTGAAAAATCTAAAATTTATAAAATTTTATGTATATAAATGCCTTTTTATTTAATTTTGAGATAATTTAATAATAAATTTATGCACACACTTACTAGTAAGTAAAAAATAAATTAACCATGTATATATAATTTTGGCACCTACAAGCACAAAAAAAAGATTATTTTTCCTAAATAATTTATAGGAAATTTTATATACATACCACAATTCTTATATTTTTACATACATAACACAAAATTTGATATTTACACTTATATGACAATTATCCTAAGTTTTCAGAGTTCGATAACTCCAGCTTTGCAGCTTTTCAGCGTTCTTACATTTATACCACCCAAATCATTCATAGACCATAGAAAATATCATTACTAAAAAGTGAAACAAACGCGCGCATATATATATATATATATATATATATATATATATATATATATATATATATATATTAAAGTTTAGGGGATAGATATGTAAATAAAAAAGAATTGAGTGAAACAAACGTGCCGGAACATCTTAACCGCATGGATAACAGCAGCAAACCAGTTCATTTTCATAAGAGCCAATTTTAAAAACAATATAGCTTTTCAAACACATACATCCTAATTTTTCCTCAAGAAGGTAATGAAAAAAGTAAAACCAAAATTAAAAGAAAATTAATATTTTGTCTTACCACATACAATTAGTATTTTCAATGATCGTAGAGTCTGTCCGGCTTAAAAAATATTTTTTACTTGATGAATTATTCAGCTGATATTCATTTAGTATAGTTACATCCAAGAATTTTGACATCTAGCATCGTGAGTTAACCCGCAACACTTTTATGATCAATTGAAGCGTTAAGACCAAGTTGATGATAAGTTACGGTGACTACTTTGGGGCATACACTAAAGTGCTTGATGAGCTTAGTAAGGGTCCGTTTGGGACAGCTTATTTGATGCGGCGGCATTTTGAAAACACACATGACCTGTCTGAGAGCATCTTGAAAGAGTGATGGAATAAAGGTTTGTTATTCTTTTTTCTTTCCATTTTTTTTCATTTAATCATCATCTTTATCTAAACAAGTTTAATCATGTCATAAATTTTACTAAAAACTATCATTATATTATAAAATTTATGTGATGCATGTTTGTGTGCATGATAGACATATTAATCTAATGTGTGTGCAACTGGTTGTTTTCTCTATTTGAACAAGATGATCATTAGTTTGTACCAAAAATTCTTTATAAACTATGTTGTATATAAATCACTAGCAAATGATTTCCACATGTAATAATCATATATTTTATGCACTTTTATAGCTATCATAAAATCCTATTATTATCTCTGCCTTTAAAAATAAATATATTAATGCTCTGAACCTTGTTATTTATATTATCTGTCATAGTTTCACCAAGTTAAGTTATTCCTTGCAAACTCTTATTCCTTAGTTTATAATTTTTAAGTTATTAGCCATGCATCATCTAATAGAGGGTTTCAGGCTCATATTTAGATGATTAAATTTATGTATTTTAGTTAATTTATTGATGCTTTATTTCTTGTATAAGGCCTAATCATAGTTGAATTTTTTATATATATAGATTAGCGAACTAATTAGGAGTTATGGAATTGAGACGATCAAATGATTTTCTTGGTTGACAAAAATGTTATTAATGATAATATTATACCTGCAGCATAACCTATCATTACACTTTATCAGGTGTCATCCTCCCCACCCCTTAATAACCACCTCAGCTCATCTCAACCGTTCATCCTGATCTCAAATATCTTCATCCATCTATATTTACCTTTACTATTGCGGTAACAATTTTATGCTTTTAGTGAGCATCTTTAAGGGCATCGATCTTCTTTCATGGTATCAAAGCCATCAATATCACTACAATGGAAAGATTCAGTCACCTCCCAGCTTCAAGAAGCTACAGAGTCCCTCTACCTCACAGGTGCTGCGAAAATTCCCCAATCCCTAAAATTCCTTATGACAAATATCAAAATCGTGATTACTACCTCCCTCTCCATTGAAAACTACCCTGTCTGGCGAAAATCCTCAAAATAGTTTAAGTGAATGGCTATGCTAGATTTCTTGATGGATCAGTCCCACAACCATCGCTTACAGTTGTTGATACTCATGGACAACACCACCCAAATCCAAACTTCTTTATCTGGAACCTGATTGAACAAAACCCCGTTGCAGCCATTTCTTCAATGATTTCACCCACTATTCTCCCGTATGTGCTCACTCTTGATAGTTGCTCTCAAAATTGGTTCACTCTTGAAAAAAGGCTGCAAGCTACCAACCATCCTAAAGTAATCCAGTTGACGAATGAAGTTTATAATGTAACTATGAAGGACCTAACCATGGTGCAATATCTAACTCACATCAAAACGCTAGTCGACAATATATCTTATGCTGGTGCGACAATCGACACAGAGGATATTATACTCTACACTCTCAAAGGCCTTCCCTCATCCTATCATTCCTTCAAAAGAATCATTCGGACTCAGTTACAAACAATGGACCTCTACTTACTTCTATTCAATGAGGAAACCAATCTCGCCACCGACAACTCCGCTAGCTTCACACTGGATCCTCATTTAGATGTCTATATGCATAAAGGAAAGAGTCAACAACATTACACTAAAGGACGCAAGAACAACTATAATTCACCCTCCAAACCTGCCAACAACTAGCACAAGTCCTCTCTTCCCAAGCAAGCACAAAGAACTAGTGTGCATTATCAAATTTGTAACAATTTGGACATATAGCACCAAATTATTGGAACCAATATAATGTCAACTATCAACCCAACCGACCTCTACCGCCTACAGCTCTCCTTACTTCTTCTACTACTCTGGATTGGTACCTCGACACTGTGCTATAACTCACCAACCTCACTTGATCAAATGCAAGTAGTTGAACCATATAACTGCCAAGAGCAAATTCAGGTTGACAATGGTGCAATACATTCCATTCAACAATATGAACTTTATAATGTACCTATGAAGAACCTAACCATGGTGCAATATCTAACTCACATCAAAACGCTAGTCGACAATATAGTTGTTGCTGGTGCGACAATCAACATGGAGGATATTATACTCTACACTCTCAAAGGACTTCCCTCATCTTATCAATCCTTCAAAACAACCTTTCAGAATCAGTTATAAACAATTGCACTTGAGGACCTCTACTCACTTCTATTCAATGAGGAAATCAATCTCGCCATCGACAACTCCGCTAGCTTCACACCAGATCCTAATTTAGTTGTCTATATGCATAAAGGAAAGAGTAAACAACATTACACCAAAGGACGCAACCGCAACTATAATTCACCCTCCAAACATGCTGACAAGCAACACAAATCCTCTCTTCCCAAGCAAGCACAAGGAACTAGTGTGCATTATCAAATTTGTAACAAACCTAGCCATATAGCACCAAATTATTGGCACCGACATAATGTCAACTATCAACCCAACCGGCCTCCACCGCCTACAGCTCCTCTTACCTCTTCTACTACTACAGATCGGTACCTCAACACTGGTGCTATAATCACTTGACAACCTCACTTGATCAAATGCAAGCAGCTGAACCATATAATGTCCAAGAACAAATTCAGTTTTGCAATGGTGCAATACTTCCCATTCAACATTCTGGGCATAACCTCTTACCAACACGACCTTGTAAGCTTATTCTTTCCCAATTATTTCATTCCCCTCGCCAATCTCATAATCATAATTCCATCTCTCAACTTGTTGTTGATAACAATTGCCTTATATACTTTGATGCTACCGACTATCAAATTAAGGACCAGATCTTACAGAACACTCTTTCAAGGACCTTGTTGCAATGGGTTGTGCCCAATTCCAACCACTCATCAAGCTCTAGCTTCTACCCCAATCAATAAACATCTTTGGCATCGACGCTTAGGCCATGCCAGCTCTCATACACTTGCAAATATAGCACATTAGCAACCACATTTTTTAATTTCTAGCTCTTTTCCTTTTCGTAAATCATGTACCACAACAATATGTCATCAATTACCTTTTACTTCTAGTTATACTCAATGTAATCCGCTAGAACTTCTACATTCAGATGTTTGTGGATCATCCCCTATATCATATGTCCAAGGTTTTAATTAGTATCTACTCTTTGTTGATGATTCCAATCGCTTTACTTGGCTCTATCATATGCAAAATAAATCTGAAGTTCTGTCTAACTTCATTAAATTCAAATAATTTGTCAAACTTCAATTTGATGAGAAAATTAAATCTCTAAGAACTAAAGGATGTGGGGAGTATAAAAACTCAAATTTCAGCAAATACCTAATCCATAATGGTATAATCCACCAATTAACATGCCCTTATACACTCGAACAAAACAGGCTAGTACAAAAGCATTGTCACATACTTAAGACAACTTATGCCCTTCTAGCAACATCTAAACCCCCTCCCCCCTCTCCCCTTCCCCTGGCTTGAACCTGTTCATACAACCTTTTAGCTCGTCAATCGGTTGCCATCACCAAACTCATCCTACTTGTCCCCTTATCAACTCCTTCTTGGTCAAAAATCGGATTATCGTAACCTCAAAATTTTTTGACGTGAATGTTTTTCGTGGCTGCCCACTTCTCAACGTCATAAGCTTCAACAACGATCCACATCATGCATTTTCATTGGATGTCCCAACTATACAAAAGGCTACAAGTGCTTCAATCATCTCACCGAATAAATCATCATTTCACGGCATGTCATCTTTAACGAACACTCCTTTCTCTCTACAACCTTACCAATACTACAAAAGCCTTCTTAACCTCACTCTCCACACCCCTTCACATTTCTTCCCACTACTAATAATAACCAACTACAACACCTTCCTACCTCTCCCATCCCTTTGCCCAGCTCCTTTTCTCCACCAAAATCAGCTACTACACTATCTCATTCCCAGCAGTTACCTACTCTTCCTACAACTCCACCCCTTGTCGAACACCTATTTCCACCTACAATCGCACCAAAAATCATATTGCCACTTTCTCCATCTCACCAGATGATAGCAAGGTCTAAAACCAGTTCCCACTCTCTAAAACGGATGTTTGAACCTGCTCCACAATATCCACGATCCCACGGAACCCACCACTTTAAATAGCCCGCAAGTTCTCCTTTGGCGACAAGCTATGGATGAGGAAATTTCTGCTCTTCTCTCTCAAAAAACATGGCAGCTTGTTCCACCTCCAACAGACAAATCAATCCTTGGTAGTAAATGGACATTTCGTCTCAAGAAAAATGTTGATGGCACTGTCTAGCATTACAAAACACGTCTTGTCGCACGAGGATTTCAACAAGAATATGGCTTAAACTACATTGCAACATTCAACCCAGTCGCGAAGTTTCCCACCATTCGCACCTTTCTAACTGTGGCCCTTCACTATCAGTGGCACATATTTCAACGAGATGTTTCAAATGTCTTCCTTCATGTCATGCTCTCCGACACTATCTTAATGCGCCAACCTCCTAGATACATCAACTCAACTAATCCTCATCCTCTCAAATCGCTCTATGGTTTAAAGCAAGCGTGATGACAATGGTTTGAAACATTTTCTACACACCTCTTCCAATCAAGTTTTAAATTGAGCCATGTTGATCCCTTACTACTTACAATTCCCATTCAACACAAATATACCTGCTGCTCTATGCAGATGTCACTCTCCTAATAGGGAACAATCCATGTGCCATCACTCAGGTCATCCAAAACTTTCAACAAAAGTTCTCAATGAAGTGCTCGGTCTGGTTTCCACCTTTTTCAGCGTCCAAATTCACCAACAAGATTTATCTCTCCCAAACAACCTATGCTACAGATATTCTACAAAGGGAAGATATGCTTGACTGTAAACCCCAACCAACTCCATCTTCAACTCCCTCCAAGGTAACCGATGACTCCAACAACGCTTTCACTTATCCCACTCACTTTCGACACTTTCCTCACCATGATAAGGCCAGATATTTAATTTGCAGTCAACAGCCTCTCACAACATCTGCATAATCCCTCTATCTACACTCTTTCAACAGCTCAAATGACTACTCCTAAATATTAAGGGCACTATTACTCTTGGTCTGCCACTACATGTTGGACCACTTGCAATACATGTTTATTCAGATTCCAGTTGGGCTAGTGATTATCATGATCCTCATTTCATTACTGGTAAATGCTCCTTCTTAGGCCCCAATCTCATCTCTTGGTATGTTAAGAAACAACCAATTGTGGCTCGCTCCTCAGTTGAAACTGAATACAGAGCCCTATCTTTCGCAGTCGTTATTTAGTTACGATAACCGTGACATGACTTTCACATCTCCACAAAATCTACAATGCCCATTCATTATGACAACACGTTTGATGTGGCTATCGCAAATAACCCAACTTTTCACGCCATAACCAAGCATATTGAGATTGACTAACATTTCATTCGAGAACATATCACTTACAAGGACCTCTCTCTCCAATATCTTCCCATAGAAGACCAACCTGTTGGTATTTTCATCAAGATATTGTCTACACCTCGTTACTACAAGCTTTGGGACAAGCTAACTCTCTGCACGCCAACCGTTAGCTTGCGAGGGGATGATAATATTATACCTACAACGTAACTTATCATTACACTTTATCAGGTGTCATCCTCACCACACCTTAATAACCACCTTAGCTCATCTTAGCCGTTCATCATGATCTCAAATATCTTCATCTATATATATTTACTTTTATTGTTATTGTACTATTTTATTCTTTTAGCAAGCATCTTTACGGGTATCGGTCCTCTTTCAATTAAAATCATGTCATATAAATTGAAATTGTCTAAATTTTTAGCTTGCACTCTCCTATTAGATTTCTGTGATTTCTTTCAAAGCTTAGTGAGTGAGGTGTGACCAAATAAACTTCACTTTGTCGACTAGATCCCTTCACTAATATCACAAATATTTATTTTACCATAATTACAAATTATCTTTAACATTTAAACTTATTGAAAATGTCTTATTTTTCATTAATTACATATATTATAAAAGAAAATGGGGAAAACTATTAAACTGATAAGCAGAGCAAAGACCTTTGAGGGTAATTTTGATGTTGTATCATCTTCAACATTATTGTGACAATATATTTTGATCTTCAACTAGACTATCAAGCTGTCGACCAATAATGTTGACTAAATGTCGGTGATATGTGGTCTTCAAACTAAATATATCGTGCTTCTTCAACAAAGGTGCCAACAATTCGTTGAGAAACCTAATTGGGGATACAAAAACTAGTGCCTTCTTGATGTTTGTTTGGGTTTGCTGGTGTTACCCCTCAATGTAACGAAAAAGATAATGGGTGTTACTGAGTTCCAAAAGTTGTAAAAAAGTTTGAGTGAGTCATAATTTGTAAAATTCTTCTCATTTTTCATGGTGGATTTCTATGTATGGTGTGGTTTCACTATTTTTTTGTTCTTGGGTTTTCCACATTAAATCTTGGTGTTATATGTGTTTTCTGTGTTTTTCAGTTTTTTATGCATCTGTTCAACATTTGACTTTAGATATCTTGAATTAGTTTTTGTAAAATCTCTCATAACAAGGGCATCAGAGCCAGGTTTTTGAAGATCTTTGATTCGAGTGGGAGCAATGACCAACGAAGTGAAGTACAAGGTTGAGAAGTTCAATGGTACAAACATTGCTTTCTAGAAAATGCAAATTGAAGATTTTTCATATCAAAAGAAACTATATTTTCCACTGGATGGAATCACCAAGAAGCCAAATCGATGACTCTAAAAGAATGAGAGTTTCTTGATCAAACATTATCATGTATGATCTAGTTTTCAATTTCCTCATTCGTTGTATTCAACATTATGAATGAGAAGACTAATGTTTATCTCATGACATCACTAATAAAAAGGTATGAGAAACGTTTGACATCAATTAAAGTTTTTTTTTTATGAAGAGGTATTCAATATGAAGATGATGGATGATAGCTCAGTGGTTGAACATTTGAATAACTTCAACACTGTAACTAATCAATTGTGTTTTGTATGCACTAAGTTTGATGAGAAGGTTAGGACGCTTATCTTCATTTTCAGATAGTTGGTATGGACTTCTTATTGCGATGAGTAACTCTTCGAAAAACATGAAGTTGAACTTCGATGATATAGTGAGATTAGTGATGAATGAAGAAGTTTACAAGAAGGCAAGCGGTGAAATTCCAAATTCTACTATGAATGTTGAAACTAGAAGAAGAAAACTGAATAGAAACACAAGCAAGGAGAGATTCAAGTTCATCAGAGGAAACTCCAAATCAGGAAGAAGAAAAGGTAGAGGTGAATGTTGGAACTGCGAGAAGAAATGTCACTTTAAGAAAGTCTATAAAACTCCGAAGAATATTAGTGGTGGAGGTCTAAAAATAAAACTCTTTACAAATGTCTCCAAAGATGAAATCCAATGTGATTCCTTTATTTTATTACTAGATATCATTGAATCGTGGATAATAGATACGTGTGCCCTTTTTCATGCTTGCCCTAACAAAGATGTGTTCAAACACTACGCTCAGGGTGATCTAAGAAAGGTGCATTTGGAAGAAGATAAAGTTTGCATTACTATTGGAAAGGGTGATGTTGATATCAAACCGACAAATGAATCAGTCCGGAAATTGAATAAAGTTAGGCATGCTCAATGTTTGCAAAAAAAAAATTGATTAATGTAAGTCAACTTGCAAGGTTAAAGTATGTGACCATTTTCACAGGTGATTCGTTGAAGGTGATCAAAAGAACAATGGTGATGGTTGGAGGCAATATTGAAGGTACTCTCTATCTGAT
Source organism: Phalaenopsis hybrid cultivar (assembly GCA_002079205.1). Classification (NCBI taxonomy): domain Eukaryota; kingdom Viridiplantae; phylum Streptophyta; class Magnoliopsida; order Asparagales; family Orchidaceae; genus Phalaenopsis; species Phalaenopsis hybrid cultivar. The sequence goes on from JXCR01143365.1 coordinate 34,085, forward strand.
CAATAAGATGTTTGAATCCATTGGAGTAGCGGTAAAAGGTTCATGCAGGTCTCTGACACCGCAAACTTGACAATATGAGTAAGAAATGTATGAAGTCCTTACTTTCTAAAAAAAACTTCAAGGTATACATATTTAATTTTTTTATGAATATTGTGATTATGACAAGCAAAAGAATGTTACTTTTTTTAGAAGTGAGTCCTACTCAAGTTAGTCTATTGGAGGTTCTCAATACCTTATCACTTTCATTCATGACCACACTAAGAAAGATGGGTTCATTCATGACCACACTAGGAAAATTGGGTTTATTTCTTAAAATATAAAGTTCAAATGTTTAAGAAGTGGGAAATTATGGTTGAGAATGGAACATATGAATTGGATTAATTATAACAAAATAATGGTGATGAATATTGTGATCAGAGGTTCAACATCACAACAAAATGCTGTTGTTGAGCGCATAACTATAACTATCATAGAGTATGCTAGAAGTATGACACTGCATGCAACCTCGCCAAAGTATTGGGTAGAAACAGTGACCATTGTTAATTATATGATGAATCATGTTCTGTCAGTACCTTTAAATGAAGGCTTCCATGAAGAAGCATAAAATGAAAGAGATAAATATATCTCACTTGAAAATTATTGGTTGATAGTAATATGTTCATATTGATGCATGATCTATGAGTAAATTTGATTCAAAATCTATCAATTCCATTTTCATTTAGTTTGACTTAGATGAATTTTGCTACAAATTCTGAAACTATTAGAATCAGAAATTCATTAGAAGCAATGATGTCACTTTCAATGAATTGGAGAAGTACAAGGACAGAAATAGAACTCTAAATTGTTCATTGATTATTTTTAAAGATCCCTCCAAATATGTTGAGATAGAAGACTTAAGTGATCAGAAGGTAGGAGAAAAAAAATGCTCAATCCGATTAAGTACAAGAAGTTCTTCAGACACCTGCTACTGAAGTTAGAGGTCAAGCAGAATCACATGACCAATATAGAGGTATTCTCTTTATTTGCATTATCTATTGTTGATTGATAGTGGTAAACGAGAGTGTTATAATGATGACACTCAAATTGATGACTCGTATAAGTGGATGTTTTTATGAATGATGAGATGTAACCAATAATGTCAAATTAGGCATGTGACTAAACATAATTAATATTACAAAAAAGCGCTGCATAACAAGTGGATCTACAGTTTGAAAAACTAATAAGATGTTAGTAATTGTATAAGGCAAAACTTACTAAGAAAGGATTTCAGCAAAAGGAAGGAATTTACTACATAGAGATATTTTCTCCTATAGTGAATATAACAACTATTAGAGTTGTGTTGAGCTTAGTAGTAGTGGAAGATCTACATTTCGAGTAGATGGATTTAAAGACAACGCTATTACATGCTGACTTAGAAGAACTATGCATGGTGCAACCGTGGAAATATCAAGTTCCAGGAAAAGAAAATAGTGTTTGCAAACTGAAGAAGATTATTTATGGTATGAAGCAAGCCTCGAGACTATGTTTATGTTAGACAGTACGTACACGAAGCGCTAAGAAGATCAGAGTTATTTCATTAAATATTTTGATAATTATGATGTTATATTTCTTTTGTTTGTGAATAACATGTTAATTGTAATATCATATATAAACATATTATAAACTTGAAGGAGCAATTATCATGGGAGTTAGAAATGAAGGATTTAGATCTAATAAAGAAAATCCTTGGAATGAGAATCAACAGAGACAGGAGTGTAACTAAATTGAAGTTAACTTAGACATAATATATTGAAAAAGTTCTACAAAGATTCAACATGAGTAGGGTAAAATTGATTCGCACCCCTTAGCTAGTTACTTTAGGCTATCTAAGAAACAATCGCCAAAGTCTGCAAAGTAAGCACAAAGAAAATAATCTCATATGCTTCAACTGTTGGAAGTTTGGTATATGATGATATGTACAATACCAGATATTATATATACAATAGGTGTGGTTAGTTTGTACATGAAATATCAAGACAAACATCATTGGGAGGCGATCAGATAGAATCTCATATACTTGACAAGTACATTTAACAAAATACTTTGCTTTAAAAATGCAGAGTTGATTTATAGGCTTATATAAATTCAGATCTAATATGAGATGTTGATGGTAGAGGTACAACATGTTATATATTCATTTTGGGGAACACAACAGTGAGTTGGATTTTCAAGTTACAAAATGTTGCTGCACAATCACCTACAGAAGCTAAGTATCTTACTATCGCTAAGGCTCCAAGCAATCATGGAGCTTTTACATACATAGCACCCAAAACTTTCATATTTACCTATCTCACACCTAAACTTTCATAATTACAACTATTATATAAAAAGTGACACTGATCATCACTTTTCAATAGTCAAATCCATCTTTTCATCCATAGGTAAAGTGCTATGTGTGTAAAAATGGACGTTTAGGTGTGAGACAGGTAAATCCATAAGAATTGGGTGCTATGTAATTATTATTTCCTAAAATCATTTGGCCACAAAACTTTATTGCAAAACTGACCAAGAAGCAAGGAAATAAAAAACTTATAGTCACAGAATGAATGTTATTCATTTAGTAAAGAATGTCACATTTTATGGCAGAACAAAGCACATTCAATAGATGTATCACTTCATTCATTCACTCTTAAAACATGGTCAATTATCCTTGGAGAAGATACACACAACTCAGAATCCTACAGACATGTTGACTAAGGTTATAACTGTTGAAAAATTGAAGTTATACTTGGCTTCAGTTGGAGTTCAGAAAAGTTGAGACCAAGGATAAGCAAGACTACTCTTCATAACTTGAAGGTGTTGCACATTTGGAGGAGTGGAATTGCTTGCAATCATTTTACAAGTGAGAGATAGTTAGGATGTGGAGTCTGATAGTGGTGTTCAATTAGTTACTCAAAACTCTCAATTTCGTCAACAAGAAGTTGATTGGGTTCAGGGGCGTTGTCCCCAAAAATTTTTTCCTAAACCTAGCATGCCGACGTCAGAAGGAGCTTCACTGCTACCGACACAGGTCCAAGAACCCGAACATTCACAATGCAGCGCCTGGTGAAGCGCCGCCGCACCCTATCAATGGCGCCCAACCGCCAGTGACTGAATTAAGCGGTTCAAGGCTTTTTGTTACAGTTTCATTGAGAGATATTGTGTCCGTTGCGTTGGATTTTGATTGTTCTCTTGTAATAAAAAGCAAGAGTGTTCTTGAGTTCTGAAATGTGCAGAAAGGCCCGAGTGCAATGTAATTTGCACAATTCTCCTTATTTCTCATAGTGGATTTCTTGATGCAGTGTAGCTCCATTTTATTTTTCGTTCTCAGGTTTTTTTTACATTAAATCTTGGTGTTATTTGTATTTATGTGCTTTTGGTTATGTACGCTTTTGTTCAATGTTTCCTTGGGATCCATCAAATCAATTTACACAAAATCTCTCATAGAAAAAAACTCTGTTCAAACTTGAACACGATTTGTGCATTTATAGTAGTGTTCAAGCTCGATTCATCTATGGTTGTGGCTATTTGGGTATCGTTTGAGCTCTTGGTTGTTAGCTAACCAAATAAATCTTAAGCCTCTTAACAAGTAACACTTTTGAGTAATTTGTTAATCAACTAAACCAATCCTATTAAGCTTATTAATGGGTTGTCTTATGTGCTTAAACATAAGATGTTAATTGAATGATATAATAAATAAATAAGCATTTTAATAATGAAAAAACTTGTGCATGTGAACAAAAACAATCTAATAAATAAAGGAACATAATTCAAACAAAATCACATATTTAAAAAAAAAACTATAAAGAAGTCTTAGATTCATATATTATCAAGTCTTAATCAAATTTCTTAATAAGCTTATTAATTTTAAGCACCAACTAATTCAAGCTTGTTTATTATCAACTATATATTCAAAAAATTATTCAAATATATCTGATAAGTTAATAAACAATCATGAAAGAACTCTAATCGAGTCAGGTCATGAATAACAAAATGATTATGGAAAAAAAAAATAAAACTAACAAACCTTATTTTTGCATTTTCACTAATCCGTTGATTTGTCTCATTAAGTTGATAAATTATTATTAATAAGTGTATGTACTTCCATAAAGTCATCAAGCCTAAGGACACTTCTTATACATGAGTTAGCACATCATCAATTATTAGCAAATATTTGCTAACCATATGGATTATCATTAAGTATTTAGCATCTCTCATTTAATTTAATTTGAAACAACAATAGCAATATATTTTAGGAGTTGTGTTTCGAATTTTGGAGATACAATATAAGCTATATTGTGTGTTCTATTATATTAGGTGATTCACCAAAAATCCAATGATTATAAACCTAAAAGAGATTAGAGACCAAAAGAAAAAAAAAATCTCATTGCAATAATATCATTCTCCTAATCATATCAAGCAAGAGCTTGAGTTGAATGTCAAAGGATAAAAATGTGCTTCAATGTACTATGACCTAAAAATCATCATACTAGTATCGTACAAAACATTTAAATTTTGTAATTTTTAATTTCTTCTTTTTTATTTCTCAGGCTTTAAGAAGTGCCCTTATTCCTAATTAAGGCGAAGGATCTCTTACCCTATCATATAAGATTAGATCTAAATGCATATCTGATAAGCATTTCCTAGTTGTGTGGTGTATAAAGGACAATCTTCTTTTACACCTCTACTCTTGAAAATGTATCTTTTCATTATTGAAAAATTATGCAATCTAGCTTTTACAATCTATTGATATGTGAATATGGAGTCTCATTTTTGAATGGCTATCAATCCATCTTGATACCATTAAAGAGAAGATTACTCCTAGCCTATTTCAAAATGGACTCCACCGTTAAGTTAGAACTCGAACAACTAAATATTAAGGTTGTAATCTGATTATATTGTGCATCAAAACCTGATAATTATACGAAGATTTGTGTCTTTAAGATTTGAAAAATATTTGGACCATATTTATTGTCAAATATGATGGCACAAATGAGGTAGAATAATATAGAATTAACACTCCCAAGTAGAAGCGTGAATTATTTAGAAGGATGAATTCATTTGAGTTTATCTCATACATGCTCAACCGCTTCACAAATAACATACAATCTCTATGCAAAGAGTACACAAATCATGTATTGCTAAACAAGATTCTAAACTAACAATTAAAGGAGTGGACCCCAAAAGTATCTAAAAGCACTACAACAACAATAACTGAGTCCTAATGCCACTACGTGGGGTCGGCTACATAAATCCTTTTTATCCATTGCGTCCTATTTAGTGTCATATTTTCATTTAGTTCTAATAGATTAAGATCATTTTTTATACAATAAGCCCAAGTCTTCCTAAGACTATCTCTGCCTTTTTTATCATAAGTCGAAAATCACTAAAGCAAGAAAATATAATGAAATATGTACCTCATAATTGCCAACTAAAGTTTATGCCCTCTTGGGAGTGAGGCACACCTCAACCCTACTTGTAGGTGCGGAAAAGTATTAATATTAAGTTTTAGGTTATTTTAAATTTTAATATATAAATTATCAAATCAAACCTATTTATTCAAATCTAATACTATTTACTTAAAAAGCTAAAAGCAAACCAGGAACTTTGTGCTTGGTGTTAATTATTGTATTTGGTGTTAATTAAAGTATAGTTCATCTAGTCACAAGAAAAATTACTGACATAAGCTTTGCTTTAGAAAGGTAGGCATGCAACGAATGCACATTTTATTTTTGTTTTTTTGTTTTTTTTTAAATCGAATAAGATTAATTTGATTAAACTCGAGCTCATTTTGAGTTGTCCTCGAATCGACCTTATTGAGTTAACCTTAATTGACTATAATGCAACTTAATTTCAAGTCTAGATTGAGTTGACCTAGACTCATTTATTTTGTCTTTGAGTCCAATCATACTTGTTCTAAAAAAATAAACACTAACCAAAATGATACAAGGTTATGCAAGTAGTTACCTTTCCACAAGGACAATCATTACTTTCACCAATGTTAGACCTATCTCAACTATAAGGGAAGCCTTTAAATTATTCTCCATTCATTTTTATTGAATGTTTTGTAATATTAATGAGAAATATACATACATGCAACACAATTCTTATGTGTTTGCACATCTAACATCTAAAGTTTTATATTTACAATTATAACAACTAAACCCATGCATGAAAAGGCATATTTCACTTTTAGGAAGTTAATAACAGTGGTATTTTTTAAGTGATGTTAAACATTTGAGTAGTATGCATGTAAATATCAAAGCTTAGGTGTTAGATATTTAAATATATAAGAATTGTGTGGTATGTATGTAAATGCCCCTAATTGAATTCTAGCTTATGCCCAAGTACAAGTGCAAAATCATTGTTCTAGAAAGATAATAATGAATAACATGCCAAAAAATAATGCAAAAATAAAATTGAAGTTTTAAATAGCACAAAATATGAATATGCAGTTATGATGAGCACATATGGAAAATATAAAAAAAGTGTTATTCCAGCATGCATTTAATAAATGCTCTTTTCCCAATCAACCTAATATTATGAAGCTTTATAAGGCTAGTGAACATATACAAAGGTGATCAGTCCAAAGAACAAGATATTACAGAGGACATCTTTCACCAGTGAGAACAAACCATGCAAGGGAGCATGGTAAGTCAATAAAATTTGTTTTTTAAAAAAATGTAATTCAAAACAGCAAATATTTGTTATTACTAATTTGTTATATGATGCACGAGTCGACATAGCTTATTCCGAATTTTCCGAGCTTTAGAAATTTCAATGATAAAGGAACTGAATAACAAGCATGTAGAATCATATCCCATCAAATTCAAACCAAAATTTTTGCAAATTAATGACAATCTACTCCTAACATCTCCGTTCGCAATTCGTACCTGGAGTGCTTGTTCTCGCGATAAGATGACATAAAGATGAAAGTGCTGATTGCATTGTTCTGGTAATTGTAGACTTTCTCCTTTCCCTTGATTTAAATTGTTGTCAAATTCAACCCTCATTATTCCCATTACTTTTGGGTCATCAGCTGTGGAAGAATCAAAGACAAACAAAAAGTTTCCAAATGCCAAATCAGGCTCTCTAAACAAATCTGCAAGTATTTCACTACAAAATCTCAAACTCTTTGGCAAAGGCTTTTTGGGGTCATTTTTCACAGAGTTTCTGCTCTGCCATGTATGAAGAATTTTTGAAGCTTCTCTTAAACCACTCAAGAAAGCGCCGTGCATTGTTGCCGGATAATGCCGATTTGTAGCTTCCCCAGCAAAAAAGAGGCTCCCTCCGACACTTTCAGCGAGAATGTCATAGTCTCGACCAGATGAGTGAACTCTAATGTGAGAGTAAGATCCATGAGAAAAAGGATCACCGCCCCATTTTGTGCAAATTGTTTGTATAGGATCAGGCACCTCAATACCTTTTGGCCTATATATACCTGCATGTCCATTCATTATCTTCCAGGATTGAAAATTACACTCAGACGAAGTTTAGCAATTAAGAGGAAGAGATATTTATGAAGAGAAGAAATCACGGAAAATGTTTAAGTAATGTACATGGCGGAACCATGTTACGTCCAGAGTGGGCAATTGTTTATCTTGGAATTTGAGATTTCAACGTATTAGTAAAAATTTAAATATTGGGTGATTTTGCCCGCTCTAAAAAGTAAAGCTGGTTTTGCCCCTATTAATGTTTCAGAGCTTTAGCTATGAAAGAATGGAGAAAACGTTAGGAGTGAATCGTTACATTGCACGTCAAGCAAGAACAAACAAAATTTAAAAAATCCCACTAGATGCTGAGAATTAGATTAAAGTTTCGTAGCCATGTTGTAAATAAAAATAATAACTAAAATAACTTTTAATTATTTAACATGTATAATTTTGCTCGAAGCCTTAAGAAATGCATGAAGTGCAAAGGCACATACCGAACAACTAGCTTAACAATGNAAGATATCAAGTTCCAGGAAAAGAAAATCGTGTTTGCAAACTGAAGAAGATTATTTATGGTATGAAGCAAGCCCCGAGACAGTAGTACATGATGTTTGATATGTTTATGACAGACAGTGAGTACACGAAGTGCTAAGATGATCAAAGTTATTTCATTAAATATTTTGATAATTATGATGTTATATTTCTTTTATTTGTGAATGGCATGTTAATTGCAATATCATATATAAACAAATTATAAACTTAAAGGAGCAATTATCATGGGAGTTAGAAATGAAGGATTTAGATATAATAAAGAAAATCCTCGGAATGAGAAGCAACCGGGACGCGAGTGCAGCTAAATTGAAGTTATCTTAGACATAATATATTGAGAAAGTTCTACAAAGATTCAACATGAGTAGGGCAAAATTGATTTGCACCCCCTTAGCTAGTTACTTTAGGCTATCTAAGAAACAATCGCCGAAGTCTGCAAAGTAAACACAAAAGAAAATAATCTCATATGCTTCAACTGTTATAAGTTTGATGTATATGATGATATGTAAAATACCAGATATTATATATGCAATGGGTGTGGTTAGTATGTACATGAAACATCAAGAGAAACATCATTGGGAGGCGATAAGGAAGAATCTCATATACTTGACAGGTACAGTTAACAAAATACTTTGCTTTAAAAATGCAGAGTTGATATATAGGCTTATCTAAATTCAGATCTAATATTAGATGTGATGGTAGAAACACAACATGTTATATATTCATTTTGGGGAACACAACAGTGAGTTGGATTTTCAAGTTACAAAAGGTTGTTGCACTATCAACTACAGAAGCTAAGTATCTTTCTATCGCTAAGGCTTCCAAGAAATCATGGAGCTTTTACATACATAGCACCCAAAACTTTCATATTTACCTATCTCATACCTTAACTTTCATAATTACAACTATTATATAAAAAGTGGCAATCATTATCACTTTTCAATAGTCAAATTCATCTTTTCATCCATAAGTAAAGTGCTATGTAAGTAATTTTTCCTAAAATCATTTGGCTACAAAACTTTATTGCAAAACTAACCAAGAAGCAAGGAAATAAAAAACTTATAGTGACAGAATGAACGTTATTCATTTAGCAAGGAAATATGTACCTCATAATTGCCAACTAAGGTTTATGCCCTCTTGGGAGTGAGTCACACCTCAACCTTACTTGTTGGTGCGGAAAACTATTAATATTAAGTTTTAGGTTATTTTAAATTTTAATATATAAATTATCAAATCAAACCTATTTATTCAAATCTAATACTATTTACTTAAAAAGCTAAAAGCAAACCAGGAACTTTGTGCTTGGTGTTAATTATTGTATTTGGTGTTAATTAAAGTATAGTTCATCTAGTCACAAGAAAAATTACTGACATAAGCTTTGCTTTAGAAATGTAGGCATGCAACGAATGCACATTTTATTTTTGTTTTTTGTTTTTTTTTAAATCGAATAAGATTAATTTGATTAAACTCGAGCTCATTTTGAGTTGTCCTCGAATCGACCTTATTGAGTTAACCTTAATTGACTATAATGCAACTTAATTTCAAGTCTAGATTGAGTTGACCTAGACTCATTTATTTTGTCTTTGAGTCCAATCATACTTGTTCTAAAAAAATAAACACTAACCAAAATGATACAAGGTTATGCAAGTAGTTACCTTTCCACAAGGACAATCATTACTTTCACCAATGTTAGACCTATCTCAACTATAAGGGAAGCCTTTAAATTATTCTCCATTCATTTTTATTGAATGTTTTGTAATATTAATGAGAAATATACATACATGCAACACAATTCTTATGTGTTTGCACATCTAACATCTAAAGTTTTATATTTACAATTATAACAACTAAACCCATGCATGAAAAGGCATATTTCACTTTTAGGAAGTTAATAACAGTGGTATTTTTTATGTGATGTTAAACATTTGAGTAGTATGCATGTAAATATCAAAGCTTAGGTGTTAGATATTTAAATATATAAGAATTGTGTGGTATGTATGTAAATGCCCCTAATTGAATTCTAGCTTATGCCCAAGTACAAGTGCAAAATCATTGTTCTAGAAAGATAATAATGAATAAAATGCCAAAAAATAATGCAAAAATAAAATTGAAGTTTTAAATAGCACAAAATATGAATATGCAGTTATGATGAGCACATATGGAGAATATAAAATATGTGTTATTCCAGCATGCATTTAATAAATGCTCTTTTCCCAATCAAACTAATATTATGAAGCTATATAAGGCTAGTGAACATATACAAAGGTGATCAGTCCAAAGAACAAGATATTACAGAGGACATCTTTCACCAGTGAGAACAAACCATGCAAGGGAGCATGGTAAGTCAAAAAAATTTGTTTTTTAAAAAAATGTAATTCAATACAGCAAATATTGGTTATTACTAATTTGTTATATGGCGCATGAGTCGACATAGCTTATTCCGAATTTTCCGAGCTTTAGAAATTTCAATGATAAAGGAACTAAATAACAAGCATGTAGAATCATATCCCATCAAATTCAAACCAAAATTTTTGCAAATTAATGACAATCTACTCCTAACATCTCCGTTCGCAATTCGTACCTGGAGTGCTTGTTCTCGCGATAAGATGACATAAAGATGAAAGTGCTGATTGCATTGTTCTGGTAATTGTAGACTTTCTCCTTTCCCTTGATTTAAATTGTTGTCAAATTCAACCCTCATTATTCCCATTACTTTTGGGTCATCAGCTGTGGAAGAATCAAAGACAAACAAAAAGTTTCCAAATGCCAAATCAGGCTCTCTAAACAAATCTGCAAGTATTTCACTACAAAATCTCAAACTCTTTGGCAAAGGCTTTTTGGGGTCATTTTTCACAGAGTTTCTGCTCTGCCATGTATGAAGAATCTTTGAAGCTTCTCTTAAACCACTCAAGAAAGCGCCGTGCATTGTTGCCGGATAATGCCGATTTGTCGCTTCCCCAGCAAAAAAGAGGCTCCCTCCGACACTTTCGGCGAGAATGTCATAGTCTCGACCAGATGAGTGAACTCTAATGTGAGAGTAAGATCCATGAGAAAAAGGATCACCGCCCCATTTTGTGCAAATTGTTTGTATAGGATCAGGCACCTCAATACCTTTTGGCCTATATATACCTGCATTTCCATTCATTATCTTCCAGGATTGAAAAGTACACTCAGACGAAGTTTAGCAATTAAGAGGAAGAGATATTTCTGAAGTAAGAGAAGAAATCACGGAAAATGTTTAAGTAATGTACATGGGCAGAACCAGGTTACGTCCGGAGTGGGCAATTGTTTATCTTGAAATTTGCGCCGTATCAGTAAAAATTTAAACATTGGGTGATTTTGCCCGCTCTAAAAAATAAAGCTGGTTTTGCCCCTATTAATGTTTCAGAGCTTTAGCAATGAAAGAATGGAGAAAACGTTAGGAGTGAATCGTTACATTGACACGTCAAGCAAGAACAAACGAAATTAAAAAAATCCCACTAGATGCTGAGAATTACATTAAAGCTTCGTAGCCATGTTGTAAATAAAAATAATAACTAAAATAACTTTTAATTATTTAACATATATAATTTAGTCAAAGCCTTAAGAAATGCATGAAGTGCAAAGGCACATACCGAACAACTAGCTTAACAATGAATGAGTATAGTCAACTTACCTTAGTGGTTGAGTGCTTTGTCTCCAAACAAAAGGTTCTGAGTTTGAGGCTTAACATATACGGGAGAGTTTATGAGTTTTAAGGAATAAAAAGCTTAAAAATTAATGAACAAAAACATCATAGTTTGTATCAATTAACTGAATTGGAATAAAGAATCAAGCATGTGATTCCAATTAAAATGGTCATTTGCATACATACCACCCAATTCTGATATACTTACATATCTAACACCTAAATTTTAACTGTTTACATTTATGCCACCAAAATCTTTCATATCACATAAAAAAATACCACCATGTTAACTTTTAAAAAGTGAAATGCACAATTTCATGAATCGGTAAGGTGGCATGTATTTAAAAATTAAATTTTAGGAGTTAGATATGTAATTACATAAGAATTGAGTGGAAAGTAAGTAAATCTTCCTTAAACATGTTGGTATTTAACACATGACCAGCACAAGCATAAGGGACTCATAGAACTGCATATGCTTCCAAAAATTAAGCATTACAACACTGACACTTAATGATTAAACATAAGAGGAAATACAAAATTAAAAAAAAATTTTGATTGGTGATTTTGATTATAATCCAACAAGATGGAAAGGCAGGGTACTAGTTACTGAAGCTCGAACACTTCAGTGCCTATGCAAGCCAAGAAGAGGCTTTCAGGACAGCACACATAAGACAGACAAACTTCACTTAGAAACACAAATGCCTGGATGCCAAAAGCCATAGGCGCATGACTTCTTAATCAGGACAATCTACATAGTTGCTCCAGGTTCATGCTTTATTTTTTTGTTTTATTTTTTTCAGGCCACAGCCGCATCCATTTGGCTATTGATTTTTTGTTGAATTTTAGAAATTTTTGTAATAAAAACTGTTTTTGAAAATCAGATTTATTAAAATGTGATTGCTTTAAAAAAATGTCATCCAATTTTTCAATATATATATATATATATATATGTGTGTGTGTGTGTGTGTGTGTGTGTGTGTGTGTGTGTGTGTATTGAAAAATTGGATGACATTACTCACAGCTCCTTAACAATGAATGAGTATGCACAATTTATATAGAAACACAAATGCCTAGATTCCAAAAATTTAGTTTCCATACATCAGCTTTATAGCGGCCTTTCTAAGAAACTACAGCAACCCAAATAAACATTAAATATTTAATATGCTAAAATCTTATCAAGTAGAGGTAATGGAAAAAAAATCCAGGAAAGCATCTTGACACCGTGCTTATTTTGGGTTATGTTTGGAGAGCTTTCTCACTGTTTTACTTTTTAAACCATTATTACATATCTGTTGGCTATTATTTCATTGTTGTTTTAAAAATATTTTTATAGAGGGAAACAATTTTTTAGAATTAGATATGTTAAAATATGATAGTTGTAAGAAAATTGCAGTCTATTTTTTCCGAAAAAAAAAAAGAATATTTATAACACTTATAACAACTTTAAAAAAGTTATTTTTTCTCAGAACTTTAAAAATGAATATTTTCTCCACAATAATTTTATAACTGCCTAAAGTTGTTGTTCCCCCAACCGGACCCTGAACCACCACAGTTTAAACCCTTAAACAATGATAAATTAGTTTCATCTCATGAAACTAACCCTGGACTAGGAGATCTTAATTTGGATCAATATTATGCTTGGACTACGGTATCAAGGTTAAATAAATGGATTTAAGACTTGGATGAGTCGGCAGTAAAACTCAATTTTTTTTTCCTTCACATGAAGGAAAATGGGCAGTACTCTGTCATTCAATAAATGCAAAGGTCATGAGCAATATGTATATAATTCGAGCCCAACCTACTAGAGCGACAAAAAAGCTACCCTATGTGAAAAGAGAAAAGAAAATTACATAATTCTGGCAATGTATTTTTAATCCAATCATTCTGAGCAATAAAAAATTGTTGCCTACAAAAAAAAAAACTGCATGTATTTTTACATACAACTAAAAAATTTATTCCCTTGTGCGAAATGATGCTGGAAAGCAAATCTTATCATTAGAGACTTAAATTCAATATACAACACCCATAGATAAATCCTTCAATTTAATATTTTATGATTGAACTAACTTTGAATATGTTGTGTGTAGAGACTAATTGTTGCACCCCAACGCCTACGAGCAGGCGTCCCAGCGCCAGAATACCTTGCACTCGGATACGGGCGTCATCCAGCAGTTTATGGTGAGGGAATCCAGTGCATAGGAGGGGCGCAACTGCGCCCAGATCGCTCCTTGCACCCGAGTGCCAGGAAACCAGCGCTCGGGGATGGATCCTCGACAACAACAATGGTTTTTGGCTGCAGTTCAGAATTTAAGTCTGCGGTGAAGAATTCGTAGAAGAACTCTGCAATATGCGAATGAGCTAGTACACGAGTGGATCTAGCGATTTCTCTTGTGCCAAAGAGAAGAAAGGAGCGTCCTTGATTTCCAAATAAAGGAATTGAATTTTTGTTGTGGTTCCAGAGAGCAGAGATGCTTGAGTGTGGTGTAATATGTACATTTCTCTTCTTTTTCATAACCGATTTCTTGGTGTGGCATGACTCTATGATTCTTTTCCTATTTTCTGGTTTTTCCACGTTAAATCTTGGAGTTATTTGTGTTATTTTCTGGTTTTTTCACGTTAAATCTTGGAGTTATTTGTGTTTTTTATGTTTTCTTGTTTCTATGATTCTTTTCTATGTTTTCATTGAATCTCTTGAATTTGTTTCTGCGGTTTTGTCCTCATTGTGCTCCAACAAGTGGTATCAGAGCGGGGTTTTCTAAAGATCTTTGGTTCACATGGAAGCAATGGTCGCCAAAATGAGATACAAGGTGGAGAAATTCAATGATTCAAACTTTGTTTTCTAAAAAATATAAATTGAAAATTTATTATATCAAACGAAACAATATATGTCACTCGAAGGAATCAGCAAAAAACCTGAATCGATGACTCTGAAAGAATGGGAAGTTCTCGATCCAACAACACTAGGTTTGATCCGTCTTTCACTTTCTTCATTTGTTGCTGTCAATTGTGAATAGGCAAACTAAGGGTAGATCTCATGGTAGCGCTAACAAGGATGCATGAGAAGCCCTCGACTTTAAATAATTTTTTTCTAATGAAGAAAATGGTATATATGTAAATTTTCTTTAAATACAATTGTTCAATATGAAGATGGTGGATGGTAATTCAGCGGCTAAGCACTTGAATAACTTCAAAGTTGAGATTAATCAGTTGTGTTTTGTTGGCATCAAATTCGATGACAAGGTCAGGGCATTGTTACTCATATATTCATTGTCAGAATGTTGGGATTGACTAGTTACTGTGGTGAGTAACTTTTTAGGTAATATGATGTTAAACTTTGATGAAATTATAGGGTTGGTACTAAATGAAAAAGCCCGTAAAAAGGCGAATGGTGAAACTTCAATATCTGATATGAATATTAAAAACAAAAGAAGAAATCTGGATATAAACACAATCAAGGAAAGATTCAAATCCAGTGTCCAGGTCAAGGATAGAGAAAGATAGAGGTGAACGTTGGAACGGGGGTAGAAATGCCACTTCAAGAAAAGTTGCCGAGCTCCAAAAGTTGGTGGTGGTGGTCCAAATAGAATATTTTCTACTAATATCTAAATATATGAAATTATAGGTAAGTTTCTTATTTTGTTCCTAAATAATACTAAATCATGAATAGTAGATTCAGGTGCCTCTTTTCATGCTTGCTCCAACAAAGAGGTTTTCAAAATTTACACTCAAAGTAATCTAGAGAATGTGTATTTGAGAAATAATAAGACATTTAGTATTGTAAAAAATGATCATGTTGATATCAGGTTGTCNGTACACTCAGACGAAGTTTAGCAATTAAGAGGAAGAGATATTTCTGAAGTAAGAGAAGAAATCACGGAAAATGTTTAAGTAATGTACATGGGCAGAACCAGGTTACGTCCGGAGTGGGCAATTGTTTATCTTGAAATTTGCGCCGTATCAGTAAAAATTTAAACATTGGGTGATTTTGCCCGCTCTAAAAAATAAAGCTGGTTTTGCCCCTATTAATGTTTCAGAGCTTTAGCAATGAAAGAATGGAGAAAACGTTAGGAGTGAATCGTTACATTGACACGTCAAGCAAGAACAAACGAAATTAAAAAAATCCCACTAGATGCTGAGAATTACATTAAAGCTTCGTAGCCATGTTGTAAATAAAAATAATAACTAAAATAACTTTTAATTATTTAACATATATAATTTAGTCAAAGCCTTAAGAAATGCATGAAGTGCAAAGGCACATACCGAACAACTAGCTTAACAATGAATGAGTATAGTCAACTTACCTTAGTGGTTGAGTGCTTTGTCTCCAAACAAAAGGTTCTGAGTTTGAGGCTTAACATATACGGGAGAGTTTATGAGTTTTAAGGAATAAAAAGCTTAAAAATTAATGAACAAAAACATCATAGTTTGTATCAATTAACTGAATTGGAATAAAGAATCAAGCATGTGATTCCAATTAAAATGGTCATTTGCATACATACCACCCAATTCTGATATACTTACATATCTAACACCTAAATTTTAACTGTTTACATTTATGCCACCAAAATCTTTCATATCACATAAAAAAATACCACCATGTTAACTTTTAAAAAGTGAAATGCACAATTTCATGAATCGGTAAGGTGGCATGTATTTAAAAATTAAATTTTAGGAGTTAGATATGTAATTACATAAGAATTGAGTGGAAAGTAAGTAAATCTTCCTTAAACATGTTGGTATTTAACACATGACCAGCACAAGCATAAGGGACTCATAGAACTGCATATGCTTCCAAAAATTAAGCATTACAACACTGACACTTAATGATTAAACATAAGAGGAAATACAAAATTAAAAAAAAATTTTGATTGGTGATTTTGATTATAATCCAACAAGATGGAAAGGCAGGGTACTAGTTACTGAAGCTCGAACACTTCAGTGCCTATGCAAGCCAAGAAGAGGCTTTCAGGACAGCACACATAAGACAGACAAACTTCACTTAGAAACACAAATGCCTGGATGCCAAAAGCCATAGGCGCATGACTTCTTAATCAGGACAATCTACATAGTTGCTCCAGGTTCATGCTTTATTTTTTTGTTTTATTTTTTTCAGGCCACAGCCGCATCCATTTGGCTATTGATTTTTTGTTGAATTTTAGAAATTTTTGTAATAAAAACTGTTTTTGAAAATCAGATTTATTAAAATGTGATTGCTTTAAAAAAATGTCATCCAATTTTTCAATATATATATATATATATATGTGTGTGTGTGTGTGTGTGTGTGTGTGTGTGTGTGTGTGTGTATTGAAAAATTGGATGACATTACTCACAGCTCCTTAACAATGAATGAGTATGCACAATTTATATAGAAACACAAATGCCTAGATTCCAAAAATTTAGTTTCCATACATCAGCTTTATAGCGGCCTTTCTAAGAAACTACAGCAACCCAAATAAACATTAAATATTTAATATGCTAAAATCTTATCAAGTAGAGGTAATGGAAAAAAAATCCAGGAAAGCATCTTGACACCGTGCTTATTTTGGGTTATGTTTGGAGAGCTTTCTCACTGTTTTACTTTTTAAACCATTATTACATATCTGTTGGCTATTATTTCATTGTTGTTTTTAAAATATTTTTATAGAGGGAAACTATTTTTTAGAATTAGATATGTTAAAATATGATAGTTGTAAGAAAATTGCAGTCTATTTTTTCCGAAAAAAAAAAAGAATATTTATAACACTTATAACAACTTTAAAAAAGTTATTTTTTCTCAGAACTTTAAAAATGAATATTTTCTCCACAATAATTTTATAACTGCCTAAAGTTGTTGTTCCCCCAACCGGACCCTGAACCACCACAGTTTAAACCCTTAAACAATGATAAATTAGTTTCATCTCATGAAACTAACCCTGGACTAGGAGATCTTAATTNCCTTTATAGCGGCCTTTCTAAGAAACTACAGCAACCCAAATAAACATTAAATATTTAAAATGCTAAAATCTTATTAAGTAGAGGTAATGGAAAAAATTCCAGGAAAGCATCTTGACACCGTGCTTATTTGAGTTATGTTTGGAGAGCTTTCTCACTGTTTTACTTTTTAAACCATTATTACATATCTGTTGGCTATTATTTCATTGTTGTTTTTAAAATATTTTTATAGAGGGAACTATCTTTTAGAATTAGATATGTTAAAATATGATAGTTGTAAGAAAATTGCATTCTATTTTTTCCAAAAAAAAAAAAAAGAATATTTATAACACTTAAAACAACTTTAAAAAGTTAATTTTTCTCAGAACTTTAAAAATGAATATTTTCTCCACAATAATTTTATAACTGCCTAAAGTTGTTGTTCCCCCAAACGGACCCTTAACCACCATAGTTTAAACCCTTAAACATTGATAAATTAGTTTCATCTCATGAAACTAACCCTGGACTAGGAGATCTTAATCTGGATCAATATTATGCTTGGACTAAGGTATCAAGGTTAAATAAATGGATTCAAGACTTGGATGAGTCGGCAGTAAAACTCGATTTTTTTTTCCTTCACATGAAGGAAAATGGGCATTACTCTGTCATTCAATAAATGCAAAGGTCATGAGCAATATGTATATAATTCGAGCCCAACCTACTACTGCGACAATAAAGCTACCCTATGTGAAAAGGGAAAAGAAAATTACATAATTCTGGCAATGTATTTTTAATCCAATCATTCTGAGCAATAAAAAATTGTTGCCTACAAAAAAAACTGCATGTATTTTTACATACAACTAAAAAATTTATTCCCTTGTGCGAAATGATATGCTGGAAAGCAAATCTTATCATTAGAGACTTAAATTCAATATACAACACCGATAGATAAATCCTTCAATTTAATATTTTATGATTGAACTAACTTTGAATATATTGTGTGTGGAGACTAATTATTGCACCCCAACGCCTAGGAGCAGGCGTCCCAGCGCCAGAATACCTTGCACTCGGATACGGGCGCCATTCAGCAGTTTATGGTGAGGGAATCCAGTGCATAGGAGGGGCACAACTGCGCCCAGATCGCTCATTGCACCCGAGTGCCAGGAAACCCAGCGCTCGGGGATGGCTCCTCGACAACAACAATGATTTTTGGCTGCTGTTCGGAATTTAAGTCTGCGGTGTAGAATTCGTAGAAGAACTCTGCAATATGCGAACGAGCTAGTACACAAGTGGATCTAGCGATTTCTCTTGTGCCAAAGAGAAGGAAGGAGCGTTCTTGATTTCCAAATAAAGGAATTGAATTTTTGTTGTGGTTCCAGAGAGCAGAGATGCTTGAGTGTGGTGTAATATGTACATTTCCCTTCTTTTTCATAATTGATTTCTTGGTGTGGCATGACTCTATGATTCTTTTCCTATTTTCTGGTTTTTCCATGTTAAATCTTGGAGTTATTTGTGTTATTTTCTGGTTTTTCCACGTTAAATCTTGGAGTTATTTGTGTTTTTTACGTTTCCTTGTTTCTATGATTCTTTTCTATGTTTTCTTTGGATCTCTTGAATTTGTTTCTACAGTTTTGTCCTCATTGTGCTCCAACAAGTGGTATCAGAGTGGGGTTTTCTAAAGATCTTTGGTTCAGATGGAAGCAATGGTCGCCAAAATGAGATACAAGGTGGAGAAATTCAATGATTCAAACTTTGTTTTCTGAAAAATATAAATTGAAAATTTATTATATCAAACGAAACAATATATGTCACTCAAAGGAATCGGCAAAAAGCCTGAATCGATGACTCCGGAAGAATGGGAAGTTTTCGATCGAACAACACTAGGTTTGATCCGTCTTTCACTTTCTTTATTTGTTGTTGTAAATTGTGAATAGGCAAACTAAGGGTAGATCTCATGGTTGCGCTAACAAGGATGCATGAGAAGCCCTTGACTTTAAATAATTTTTTTCTAATGAAGAAAATGGTATATATGTAAATTTTCTTTAAATACATTATTTAATATGAAGATGGTGGATGGCAATTCAATGGCTAAGCACTTGAATAACTTCAAAGTTGGGATTAATTAGTTGTGTTTTGTTGGCATCAAATTCGATGACAAGGTCAGGGCATTGTTACTCATATATTCATTGTCAAACTGTTGGGATTGACTAGTCACTGTGGTGAGTAACTTTTTAGGTAATATGATGTTAAACTTGATGAAATTATAGGGTTGGTACTAAATGAAAAAGCCTGTAAAAAGGCAAATGGTGACACTTCAATATCTGATATCAATATTAAAAACAAAAGAAGAAATTTGGATATAAATACAATCAGAGAAAGATTCAAATCCAGTGTCCAGGTCAGGGATAGAGAAAGACAGAGGTGAATGTTGGAACGGGGGTAGAAATGTCACTTCAAGAAAAATTGCCAAGCTCCAAAATTTGGTGGTGGCGGTCCAAATAGAATATTTTCTACTAATATCTAAATAGATGAAATTAAAGGTAAGTTTCTTATTTTTTTCCTAAATAATACTAAATCATGAATAGTAGATTCAGGTGCCTCTTTTCATGCTTGCTCCAACAAAGGGGTTTTCAAAATTTATACTCAAAGTAATCTAGAAAATGTGTATTTGAGAAATAATAAGACATTTAGTATTGTAAAAAATGATCATGTTGATATGAGGTTGTCAAGTGGATTAATATGAAAGCTCAATGAAGTTGGACATGTTCCATATTTGAAAAAAAATTTTGATTTATGTGAGTCAACTTGCAAGTTCATAGTATGTGACTATTTCATGGCTGATTCATGGAAGATGATCAGAGGGGCTATGATGATGGCTTGAGGCAATATTGAAGGCACCCTTTACTTGATCAAACAGATGTTTGAATTCATTGGTTTTGTTGGAACAAAAGGTGGTGCAGGTCCATGACACCGTAGGATTTGTCATACGAGTGATAAATGTATAAAGTCTCTCATTTATAAGAACAAACTTCATGGCTTAAAGTCTATAAAGTAAAATTTTTGTAAAAATTGTATTTACGAGTTATGACAAGCAAAAGAGTATTAATTTCTCTGAAAGTGGGTGGGTCTAAGATGAAATCCAAAAAGCTGGAGTTAGTGCATACTAAAGTATATGACCCTACTTTAGTTCAATCTATTGGAGGTTCTCAATATTTTATTACTTTCATTGATAATCACAAAATGAAGGTATGTTTACGGTTCTTAAAATATAAATCTGATGTATTTGATGTGTTTAAGAAGTGGAAAACTATAGTTGAGAATGAGACAAACTTGAGTTAGAGGTTCAAGAGTTATTGTACTTCAAGGAAAATCAGACATGACTTCAATATTCCAAGGACATCACAGCAAAATGATGTGGATGGGCGCATTAGTAAAACTATTATAGAACTCATCTGAAGTATGAGGTTGCATACATGCTTACCAAAATAGTTTTAGGTAGAAACAACGAACAATGTTGTTTATATGATCAATCGTAGTCTGTTAGTACCTTTGAATTTAGGCTTGCATGAAGAAGCCTGAAGTGTTAAAGAGATAAATCCATCTCACTTAAAAGTATTTGGCATCATATGTTCATGTTGATGCATGATATAGGAGTAAGCTTGAATCAAATCTGTCAAACACACTGATACCGGAACTAGTAGAAAAACAACAAAAATACACGAAATAACTTTTATTAATGGAAAAACATGGTACAGCACAACATAATAGGAACTAACAACATAAAACATAAAAGACATGAACAGAAACCTCTAAGGTGTATTCTAGAAGCGATGAAAGTCGGCTAAGTGGTTTGGGATGGTTGGCCAGGGTGGTGGCAGCAAGGGGGTATTGATGGCATCGAAAAAGAGGTGTCAAATGGCAAGGACAGCAAGTATCAGAAGGTTTGACGGCAGTAGGTTGCAGGTCTGGACAGCAGGCATGAAGAGTTTGGACAGCACGTTGGGTGGTTGGAAAGTGAGCTGGAGGCGGTTGGGAAAGGTTTGTAGTGATCAGCGGCTAAGGGGAGTGGAAGAGACAGGTTTGGAAAGTTAAAAGGGGAAGTTAGAAAGGGGAAGATAAATCACCATCTTAGCGTAGCATACAGCCGGAGCACCACCACTTCCTCAGATACAACTCTACGAAAGAGAAAAGACTCTACACAGAAATTTCGAAATCAACACACAACAAAACTGAACCCTCGTCTCTGAAAACAACAAATAAATACTCTTACATGAAGAAGAAAGAAAAAAGGTTAAGAAAGAAACTCCCACACAAAAGGAAGGGGTGGCGATGCTAGAAATTTTAGAAATCAGCCAAAAAATACCTCTAAACGAAGGAGGAAAAAAGGAAGGAGGAGAGGGCAAGCAGCACTATCGCCCTTTCCCAAAGCCACTCGATCAGAGAGATAAAACAGAAAACCCGCTCGGCTCTACTAGAGTTCTGGATCGGCCTCCTTGAAATGGTCTTTAAGCCAGCCAGTTCAGCGGACAAGCTTGTCTCTCCTTCTCGTGTGGGAGATGTCGCACCCGCATCATTCACATTCATTGGTTATAATTCAGATGAATTTGAGTACAAATTCTGAGACTATAAAAATCAAAAAATCATTAGGAGCAAGGATGTTACTTTCAATAAAATGGATATGTACAAGGACATGAACAAAACTCAAAACTATCTATCAATTACTTCTGAAGAGTCTTCCAAATATGTTGAAATAGAATGTAATGGTGATCAGGAGGATAAAGAAAGTAAATGTGTTCAATCTGATGAAGTATAGAAAGTTCCTCAAACAATTGTTATTGAAACATAAGGCCCAGCAAAATTACACTATTGATACATAGGCATTCACATTTTTTGTACTATTTATTGTTGGCTAATGGTAGTGAACTAGAGTGCTATGAAATGTCACTCAAGTTGAACGCTCAAAAAAGTGAGAGTTTGTCATGGATGATGAGATGCAATCACTGAGGTCAAATCAGACATGTGATTTAACAGAATTATTATATGGAAAAAAAGCAGTGCACAACAAGTGAATTTATAAGCTAAAAGAAGAGTCAGATTGTAGCAGACCCTGCAAAGCAAGGTGTGAAAGAGCTTCATCAAAGGAGTAGACTACTTAGATATTTTCTTTTGTAGCGAAAATGCAACAATTAGAGTTGTGTTGAGCTTGGTAGCAGAGGAAGATCTACATCTGGAGCAATTGGATGTAAAAACAATCTTTTCATATAATAATTTGGAAGAAATGTATATGGTGCGGCTACAGAGATATGAAATTCCAAGAAAAAAAAGATCATATCTGCAAATTGAAGAAGAGCGTTTATAATTTAAAATAGACTCAAAGATAATGGTGCAGGAGATTTGACATGTTTATGTCAGACAATTGATATAAAAGTGTCAAGCAAATCACTATTGTTTCATCAAATATTTTGATAATTATTATATCGTGATTCTTTTGTATGTAGATGTCATGTTAATTGCGGGAACAAATATAGAGAAGATAAGGGACTTGAAAGTGAATTATCAAGGGAGTTTGAAAAAAATAATTTAAGTCCAACCAGAAAAATCCTTAGTATGAGAGTCACAAGGACATAAGTAAAATTACTTAAATTTTCTCAGGTTGATATGTTAATAAGGTTCTACGTATGTTTAACATGAGTGAGGCAAAACCAATTTACACCTCCTTATGAAGTCACTTTAAGCGATTTAAAGAAAAAATGTCTATGTTTGAAATAGAGCAAGCATAGATGAGAATAACTCCATATGCTTTATCAATTAGAATTTTGATGTATGCAATGATATGTACAAAATCAAATTTTACACATGCAGTGAGAGTGATCAACATGTACATGAATAATTTAGAGAAACATCAATGAAAGACGGTGAAGTGGATTCTCAGACATTTGAGAGGAACAGACAACAATACAATTTATTTTGGAAGTGTAAGAATCAATCAATAGGGATATATAAATTCAGATCTGACAGGTGATAATGATGGTAGAATAAGTACAACATGTTATATCTTCATTTTAGAGAATAAAACAGTCATTTGGGTTTTTAAGCTGCAAAAAATTGTTATACTATCAACTATAAAAGTTGAGTAGATTGTTATCACTAAGGCTAGCAATGATATGATTTGACTGTAGGGTTTTATAACAGAATCGAGCAATGAGCAAGCAAATTAAAAGCATTACAGTAACAATATGAATGTTATTTATCTAACAAAGAATGTCGTATTTCATGTCAGGATGAAGCACGTTCAGCTAAGATATCCTTTAATTCGTTCAATCCTAAAAGATGATCAATTATATTTGGAGAAGATATACTCAACTCAAAACTCTGCAAACATGTTGAGTAAGACTGTAAAATCTAAAAAATTGAAGCTATGTTTGGCATCAATTGGAGTTCAAGAAGGTTAAGATGTGTGGAGACTGATTAGGAATAGGGCGCCTCAACGCCCATAAATCATATATGTGACACATTATAATGGAGAATAGGAATTGATTGCAATCAATCTTTTATGTGACACATTATTATGTGTGGAGACTGATTAGGGAGCCCCAACGCCTATAAATCCTAAAAGCTGACCAATTAGTTTTGAAAAAGATGCACAACTCAGATTCCTGCAAACATGTTGACTAAGACTGTAACATCTGAAAAATTAGACCTGTGTTTGGCTTCAGTTGGAGTTTAGGAAGATTGAGATGAGGGACGAGTTATATTATAATACATGACTATGATGATGGTTTAGGTTTGGAGGAGAAGAATTGATTACAATCAGTCTCAA
Source organism: Phalaenopsis hybrid cultivar (assembly GCA_002079205.1). NCBI lineage: Eukaryota > Viridiplantae > Streptophyta > Magnoliopsida > Asparagales > Orchidaceae > Phalaenopsis > Phalaenopsis hybrid cultivar. Next base: position 58,482 of record JXCR01143365.1, read on the forward strand.
AGTGGGAGATTGCTATGTGTGAAGATTGATTTGGGCACCTCAGCGCCTAGAAATTCGAGCGCCAGAAACCCTGCTCTCAAACACGGGCGCCTACGCACCCATCAAAAAGTTTTTGGGGCAGGAATCAAGCTCCCAAAATAAGCGCAGCTGCGCCCGAATCGCTCCTACACCCAAGCCCTAGGAAACCCAGCAGTCAATGATAACACCTCGATGCTAGCAATGATTTTGGTTGCAGTTCGAGATTTAAGTCTTAGACGGGAATTCAGAGAACTTTGTGGTGTGTGAACAAGCAAGTACACAATTAGATTTCATGATTTTCTTGTGTCAAATAGAAGGAAGGAATGTTCTTCATTTCCAAGGAAGGAAGTATATACATTTTGTGTTCCAGAAAGTAGAGAGGCTTGAGTTTGGCGTAATTTGTACATTTCTCCTCATTTTCATAGTGGATTTTTTGATATGATGTGGCTCTGTGATTTTTTCTTGTTCTCGAGTTTTTTCGTGTTAAATCTTGGTGTTCTTTGTGTATTCTGCATTTTCATGTTTGTGTGTTTTTGTTCTAAGTTTTACTTTGGATCTCTTGAATCAGTTTCTTCAGTTTGACCTTCACTTTGCTCCAATAGGATCAACTCACTCAGCAAAAAAAAATGAATGACTTTACACCATTAGATGTTTACAAGAATTAAATGAAAGCAAACGGACACTAAGAATCACAATTAGTAGTACAAAAGTACCTCTAAGAACACCAAGAACATTATGAAGCAAAGCAACCGGATCAGAGTTTTCAAAATTCAACGCAGCCTTCCCTGCCACCAATGCAGTAAGTAGAGCACCTCCTGAGACAGTATGGTAACCGTAAAAAAGAAAGAATTCACCACGCTTTTCTCTATCTTTGTTCAAACAACCAAATGTATCGAGTTCCTCCCCCCAAAAAACATATGGAAACAGCATTGCAACTTTGTTAAGCAGCCCNTTGGAAAAGCATGGTACAGCACAACATAATAGGAACTAACAACATAAAACATAAAAGTCACGAACAGACACCTCTAAGGTGTATTCTAGGAGCGGTGGAAGTCGGCTAAGCGGTTTGGGATGGTTGGTCGGGGTGGTGGCAGCAAGGGGGTATTCATGGCAGCGAAAAAGAGGTGTCAAATGGCAAGGACAGCAAGTATCGGAAGGCTGGACAGCAAATTTGACGGCAGTAGGTTGTGGGTCTGGACAACTGGCATGGAGAGTTTGGACAGCACGTTGGGCGGCTGGAAAGTGAGCTGGAGGCGGTTGGGAAAGGTTTGTAGTGACCAGCGGCTAAGAGGAGTGGAAGAGACAGGTTGGGAAAGTTAAAAGAGGAAGTTAGAAGGAGAAGATAAATCATCATCTTAGCGTAGCATACAGCCGGAGCACCACCACTTCCTCGGATACAACTCTACGAAAGAGAAAAGACTCTACACAGGAATTCCGAAATCAACACACAACAAAACTGAACCCTCGTCTCTGAAAACAGCAAATAAATAGACTCTTACATAAAGAAGAAAGAAAAAATGTTAAGAAAGAAACTCCCACGCAAAAGGAAGGGGTGGGAATGCTAGAAATTTTAGAAATCAGCCAAAAAATATCTCTAAACGAAGGAGGAAAAAAGGAAGGAGGAGAGGGCAAGCAGCACTGTCGCCCTTTCCCAAAGCCACTCGATCAGAGAGATAAAACAGAAAACCCGCTCGGCTCTACTAGAGTTCTGGATCGGCCTCCTTGAAATGGTTTCTAAGCCAGCCAGTTCAGCTGACAAGCTTATCTCTCGCTCTCGTGTGGGAGATGTCGCACCCGCATCATTCACATTCATTGGTTATAACTCAGATGAATTTGAGTACAAATTCTAAGACTATAAAAATCAGAAAATCATTAGGAGTAAGGATGTTACTTTCAATAAAATGGATATATACAAGGACATGAACAAAACTCAACACTATCTATCAATTACTTCTGAGGAGTCTTCCAAATATGTTGAAATAGAATGTAATGGTGATCAAGAAGATGAAGAAAGTAAATGTGTTCAATCTGATGAAGTATAGAAAGTTTCTCAAACAATTGTTATTTAAACATGAGGCCTAGCAAAATTACACTATTGATACATAGGCATTCACATTTTTTGTAATAATTATTGTTGGCTAATGGTAGTGAACTAGAGTGCTATGAAATGTCACTCAAGTTGAAGACTCAAAAAAGTGAGTTTGTCATGGATGATGAGATGCAATCACTAAGGTCAAATCAAACATGTGATTTAACAGAATTACTATATGGCAAAAAAGCAGTGCACAACAAGTGAATTTATAAGTTGAAAGAAGAGTCGGATTGTAGCAAACCCTAGGAGTAGACTAGTTAGATATTTTCTTTTGTAGTGAAAATGCAACAATTAGAGTTGTGTTGAGCTTGGTAGCAAAGGAAGATCTACATCTGGAGCAATTGGATGTAAAAACAATCTTTTTATATGGTAATTTGGAAGAAATGTATATGGTGCGGCTACAGAGATATGAAATTCCAAAAAAAAAGATCATATCTGCAAATTGAAGAAGNAAAAAAAAAAGACCATATCTGCAAATTGAAGAAGAGCATTTATAATTTAAAATAGACTCAAAGATAATGGTGCAGGAGATTTGACATGTTTATTTCAGACAATTGATATAAAAGTGTCAAGCAGATCACTATTGTTTCATCAAATAATTTGATAATTATTATATTGTGATTCTTTTGTATGTAGATGTCATGTTAATTGTAGGAACAGATATAGAGAAGATAAGAGACTTGAAAGTGAATTATCAAGGGAGTTTGAAAAAAAGAATTTAAGCCGAACCAGGAAAATCCTTAGTATGAGAATCACAAGGACATAAGTAAAATTACTTAAATTTTCTCAGGCTGATATGTTAAGAAGGTTCTACGTATGTTTAACATGAGTGAGGCAAGACCAATTTACACCTCCTTATGAAGTCACTTTAAGCGATTTAAAGAAAAATTGTATATGTCTGAAATAGAGCAAGCATAGATGAGAAGAACTCCATATGCTTTAGCAGTTAAAATTTTGATGTATGCAATGATATGTACAAAATCAAATTTTACACATGTAGTGAGAGTGATCAACATGTACATGAATAATTGAGAGAAACATCAATGAAAGACGGTGAAGTGGATTCTCAGACATTTGAGAGGAACAGTCAACAATACAATTTATTTTGGAAGTGTAGGAATTAATCAATAGGGATATATAAATTCAGATCTGACAGGTGATAATGATGGTAGAATAAGTACAACATGTTATATCTTCATTATAGAGAATAAAACAGTCATTTGAATTTTTAAGCTGCAAAAAATTGTTATACTATCAACTATAAATGTTGAGTAGATTGTTATCACAATGATATGATTTGACTGCAGAGTTTTATAACAGAATCGAGCAATGAGCAAGCAAATTAAAACCATTGCAGTAACAATATGAATACTATTTATCTAACAAAGAATGTCGTATTTCATGTCAGGATGAAGCACATTCAGCTAAGATATCCTTTAATTCGTTCAATCCTAAAAGATGATCAATTATATTTGGAGAAGATATACTCAACTCAAAACTCTGCAGACATGTTAAATAAGACCGTAACATCTAAGAAACTGAAGCTATGTTTGGCATCAATTGGAGTTCAAGAAGGTTAAGATGATGGATGAGTCACACTACATTACATGAATATGATGATGGTGTAGGTTTGGAGGACAGAAATTGATTGAAATCAATCTTTTAAGTGACACATTATTATGTGTGGAGACTGATTAGGGCGCCTCAACGCCTATAAATCCTAAAAGCTGACCAATTAGTTTTGAAAAAGATGCACAACTCAGATTCTTGCAAACATGTTGACTAAGACTGTAACATTTGAAAAATTAGACCTGTGTTTGGCTTCAGTTGGAGTTCAGGAAGGTTGAGATGAGGGACGAGTTACATTATAATACATGACTATGATGATGGTTTAGGTTTGGAGGAGAAGAATTTATTACAATTAGTCTCAAAGTGGGAGATTGCTATGTGTGAAGATTGATTTGGGCACCTCAGCGCATAGAAATTTGAGCGCTAGAAACCCTGCTCTCAAACACGGGCGCCTACGCACCCATCAAAAAGTTTTTGGGGTGGGAATCAAGCTCACAAAAGAAGCGCAGTTGCGCCTGAATCGCTCCCTACACCCAAGCCCTAGGAAACCCAGCAGTCGATGATAACACCTCGATGCTAGCAATGATTTTGGTTGCAGTTCGAGATTTAAGTCTTAGACGGGAATTCAGAGNTTTATTAGAGATCATGGAGTTTATAAATCCATAGTGTGATAGATTTTCTTCCATATTTTACAATACTAATTTCAGATTTAACATAATACATAATGAAACATGATGCATCAATATATCAAAAATAACATTNAAAGAGCCAAGAGCGGACGTTAGAGCGCCAGCGAGCGAGGATGTGGTTGCGAACGACGATGTAGTCGTTCAGCTCGTCGGGGGAGGAGAGGACGCCGGTAGAAACTTCGGATTCGAGGAGAGCGTCGATGGGGAACCCTAGAGAGAGGGCGATCATGGCCTCCGTCTTAGTCTCCTTTTGCCGCTCTTTGAGGGTNATTCAGCTCGCCGGGGGAGGAGAGGACGCCGGTAGAAACTTCGGATTCGAGGAGAGCGTCGATGGGAAACCCTAGAGAGAGGGCGATCATGGCCTCTGTCTTAGTCTCCTTTTGCCGCTCTTTGAGGGTCCGGTTGCGTTTCCGGGAGGTGTCCGGGTGGTCATGGAAGAGATCGTCTAGGGCGGACTCATCGTAGGTGCGGGGTTTCAAGGCAGAAGTTCGCCGGGNGAAGAGCCAAGAGCGGACGTTGGAGCGCCAGCGAGCGAGGATGTGGTTGCGAACGACGATGTAGTCATTCAGCTCGTCGGGGGAGGAGAGGACGCCGGTAGAAACTTCGGATTCAAGGAGAGCGTCGATGGGAAACCCTAGAGAGAGGGCGATCATGGCCTCCGTCTTAGTCTCCTTTTGCCGCTCTTTGAGGGTCCGGTTGCGTTTCCGGGAGGTGTCCAGGTGGTCATGGAAGAGATCGTCTAGGGCGGACTCATCGTAGGTGCGGGGTTTCAAGGCAGAAGTTCGCCGGGNATTACGTTTCCGGGAGGTGTCCAGGTATTCATGGAAGAAATCGTCTAGGGCGGACTCATCGTAGGTGCGGGGTTTCAAGGCAGAAGTTCGCCGGGAGCGGCGTCGCTCCGCCAATTGCGGCGGGGTATCCATCGGTAGGGCTTCGAAAAGCGATTGGGGAGGGAACGGGAGTGTGGTCATCGCCCAGCGGAAAGGAAGTAAGCGGTAAGCGGTGAGATTGTCGGGCCCGTTGCGCCGCAAAGCAGGGATCGTCGAGGGACCCGGTTGGCAATGCGGGCTTTTTTGTTTAAATTGTTAATGGGCCCTCGATAAATAGTGTTTAAGTATTAATAATTTAATAATAATATAGCATCATATACGCTTTTCATTTATAAATAATATTATGTAATATTCTCCCACTTATGGTCCGTTTGGAACAGCTTGTGCGTTTTAGGATAAACTGCTTATCCTAAAACGCAGCCCGCGAGCCGGCCCGCAGTCTGCGTTCAGTGTAAAAACATAAACGCAGTTTCGAATAAACTGGCAAAACGCGCGAACTAAACGGTACGACAGCGTTTTAAAAACGCCGCCCGCACTTATAAACTGCACCAAACGAACCCTTAATCCATCTAATATTATTTAATTTAATAATTTATTTATAATATAAGTAATTTGCTTGAGTCAAATACTTGTTTACTTTGGTCAAATCATAAATTTACCACTAAGAAAAAATTATTAGAGATCATGGAGGTTATATATCCATAGTGTGAAATATTTTTCTTCCATATATTACAATACTAATTTCAGATTTAACATAATACATAATGAAACATGATGCATCAATATATCAAAAATAACATTNTTTATATATCCATAGTGTGATAGATTTTCTTCATATATTACAATACTAATTTCAGATTTAACATAATACATGATGAAACATGATGCATCAATATATCAAAAATAACATTAAAGATCAAATAAAATGACATTCATGTTTCACAAAATAACAAAGAAACTATCAATTAAACAAAAATAATGTAACATACCCCATAATTCCTACCAATTTACATATCTAACATCTAAACTTCAATTTTTACATTTATACCAATGTCTAACTTAATAAAGTGTTTTTCATTTCTTACATATTAATGATATATTTTAACTATAAAAATTGAAATTTAAATATTAGACATGTAAACATATGAGAAATGTATAATGGAACGCATTTAGAAGCCCCAAACTAAGGCCCCATTTAGGGAGAGATTATTGCGTGCGGAGGGCGCACGCAGAGTTGCGCGCGCCCTCCGATCACAGCCGCACATCGCGGCTGTAT
>JXCR01143365.1:73601-91519 GCA_002079205.1 Phalaenopsis hybrid cultivar
TACCTTCTTCATTAGTTACTCCAAAACCGTAGCCACCATGAATATTTCCTAAATCTTCTACCACTCTACCGACATGTCCATTTAAATCTCCTCCAATAAAAATTATTTCTTCAAGAGGTATCATTTGTATTAAGTCTTCTAAGTCATTCCAAAATTTATCTTTAGACTCTAAATCTAAACCTACTTGAGGAGCATAAACACTTATAATATTAAAAATCTTAGTATCAATGATAATCTTAANGTAATATTAAAAATCATAGTATCAATAATAATCTTAAGGGCTATAATTTTATCACCAACTCTATTAATATTTACAACATTATCTTTCAAACTCTTNTCCCCCTTAGGGTACATTTGGGGCAGTTTGTGCGTTTCAAGATAAGTTGCCAGCAGGCCGGCCGCAAGGTCGACCCGCGGTCTGCATTTAGTGTAAAAACTCAAACGCAATTTCGAATAAGCTGGCGAAACGCGCGAACCAAACAATATGGCGGCGTTTTGAAAACGCCNAATAACATTAAAGATCAAATAAAATGACATTCATCTTTCACAAAATAACAAAGAAACTATCAATTAAACAAAAATAATGTAACATACCCCATAATTCCTACCAATTTACATATCTAACATCTAAACTTCAATTTTTACATTTATACCAATGTCTAACTTAATAAAGTGTTTTTCATTTCTTACATACTAATGATATATTTTAACTATAAAAATTGAAATTTAAATGTTAGACATGTAAACAGATAGAAATGTATAATGGTACTCATTTAGAAGCCCCAAACTAAGGCCCCATTTAGGGCAGCTTATTTGATTTGGTGTGTTATGAAAACATGTCCAAAACCGTTTGGGTAATGCAGCTTATTCAAAAAAACTGTGTTTTCAAACCGCTGAAATCAATGTTCTCGCCCTGTTTCTTGCTATGAGTGATCGCAGCTTTCTAGCTACAGTCCAGCTTTCTAGCTACAGTCAAATCTTTTCAAAAAATAATAATAATAATAAGTCTTTTGAACAGCAAATTATTTTTCAGAAAACCCATAAAAACTTTCAGCAAATTTCCAAATATTTCATAATATTGCATAAATTAACAGACAATAATGATAATTTTCCGACAATAAATATTTAAAATATGAAGAAGAAAAAATATTCTCAATGAAAGAAGCTACTCAGTTGTTGGCTGAGTTCCTCACAAAATCAATACAAGTCTGACAGGCGCAGTCGGGGAAGCGACAGATGTCGCAGCCGAAGCAGACGCAGAGAGTGCAGCCTTTGCACAAAGCGGCGCGCGAGCATCCTCTGATGGATCTACGGGTGGCGCGTTCCTCCTCATCTTCACAGCAGTATCTGATGCCATTCTCTGAATTAGATTCTTATACATCAATTTTTAAATGAAGATTTACATATATATATACTACTCAATTCATGTGCATTTACAAAGCAACCCACCCAATTCTTATATATTTCTATATCCATCACTTAAACTAAGCATTTTTATGTTTATACCACCAAAATCTTTATCATATCAAAAGAACCACTATTTAAACGGTTTAAAAAGTGAAATACACATCTTCACCAATAGGCAAGTCAACATATATGTAAAAATGGAAATTTTGATGTTAGATATGTAAAAACATAAGGATTGAATGGTGTACATGTGAAACATACTCGAGACATGAATACATGCATCAAAATATACTTATTCTCTAAAGATTAGAGAAAAAAATCATCAATAATTTAGAACTTGGTATTTGTTTTAGAGTAACACAACCCAATAGCAGAAGAGCAACAAATGGTTTGTACTCATCACAATGCCATAAATATCATGACTTTGAATTTGACAATCAGCATGAGAAATATCACTTAGACTCCAAAGTTTATATACGGATTTGAGTCGCTCATATTTTGGCAAAGATGTTTGTTTCAGAACAATACAATAGTATTGTTGATGCCTTATGCATGGTATTTTCAAAAGTGCATCATATAGTTTGTACTAACTGGTTTGAGATGAATGCCATGACAGTTTAAAAATAAAATTTATCTTGAGAAATATCACTTAGCCTCCAAGGTTTATAGATTAGGTTTAGTTTGTCTTATAATTTTATAAGATCAAAATGAAGCTTTGAGCCATTTCTAACTACTAAAAGAATAAAATTTCTTTTTAGGGAATTGATATAACATTAATAGCGATGGATATTTAGAGAACTTTAATAATATCACCAAAAGTACATGTTTTTATCTAAAAACAACCATGTTAGTGTTAGACTCGTGCCTAAGAGCAAATTCGTCGTCTATTAGTTATTATTGTTTGGTATATATATGGCTTATTTTGCTTATCAATAAATAATACTATGAGATTGTTGTCTTGAAATTTAGAGATACGGTTTGGGAGTGATCCTCTGCCTCTCGAATTAAAGATGTTTATCTTAGTGTTTGGGACAAATCACCTTCCTCTCGAGTTGTAGATGCATATCTTTATATTTGGATTGTGTTGTTTTTTTTAATTGAAAAAGAAAATTTGTTTGCACGAATTTATATGGAAATTCATCTCTATTCCTATCAAATTGATATTAAAACATTTGATTTCTGGAAACGAAAAATGTGATCGTGATCACCTTCATCATCGAAGCATGCAGGTGTCTCTGTCGCGACAACACTTCACGAATTAGTTGCATTTGGGCTACCTAAGTAACAGATAGGATCGCGGCATACATATCACAATCTTACCGTCCTTGTCAAGGAATTTTGTGATACAGTCGCAGATAGCAAGTGATTCGAGCTAACGGCGAGATCATGGCCATTGAACCTCGAGATATAGTGCTACACTAGCAAGCTGAAAAGCCAATGACGGATCGCATAAAGAAGTTTCGCAATTTGAATGGTGTTCGAAGCCAAAGGCTTGATCAAGGCTTACGATCTGCAGGAACAACTGAAATTTTACCTAGTTGGGTAGCCAATGACAAGATTGCTGCATATAGCGCATTTGCGAGATCGAGAGAAGGAATCACAAGCAGACTCGAGCTGCGGCACTAAAAAGAAACGGAAGCAAGCATGATCAAGTAAAAGAGACAAAAGCGGGTTCGAGCAGCAGCATCTAGAGGGAATTATATGACATCTTGACGTTTGGAATGAGCAGTAATAGGTAGAACGGGATTGCATGCGATTCGGGAATCAAGAAGATTGCTTCGAAAAACTTCGGCTTGGAATAGGGAACCATGGTGGTGGGACCCCGACAGAGGGTTGCATCCAATTATGCCAATTTCTTTTGTTGCAGCAGCCTTTCGGACGAAATTTGATTCAGAAATAATTATGGAAACGGGACAGGTGGAGAAGATCATGGGATTTTGACACTGCATATTATTCAAAAGAGGGACAAGATGATGGTGCTTTACGGTGACCCTAGTACATGCAAGACCTTGATATTGGTGGATCCATCAAATATGATAGCTATATTGGAGTGCCCAATAGCAAAAATCATGAAAAGGTTAAGAGAATTTATGTAATTTACAAGATACTCCTAGAAGTTTATGAAGGGTTAAAATTCGATTAAATGGTCGTTGATGGAGAAATTGAGGATGGATAACTTTCAGTGGGGCAAAACAGCGACCCGAACTTTTGAGAAGTTAAAGAAGGCCATAGAGAGTGTACCAATGCTGGCCTTGTCAATTTCAATCAACCTTTCATTGTGACACACACTAGGTGCTACAAAGCACGAGTGGCTCATGCAAGTAAACGTGGCATATCAATAGAATCGAGGTTGGAACCTGATTGAAGATCCCACAGGGAACAAATTGGAAAAAGTTCAACCTATTAATGTCAGACCTAGCATGAAATGTTGATTTAATTTAAAATCCTAAAAGAAATTCTAAGTTATCAACAAAGAAAGTGAAAAGTTAATCAAATATTTAAAAAGTCCTCCCTTTGAATGGTTCAATCAGTCAATGTATGTGAAAGTTAATCAAATAAACAGATGACAAATAGAAACAATACTCTTCCATGCCCCCTTTTGATGGAATAAGAGAGTTTAGTTAAGAATTGGAATAGTTCCTTAATTCCAATCTCTAACCAAATCACCACTATCTTTGCTTACGTTTGCACCAATTTAGTAGATATATCCCTATTCCACCAAATTAATGTGATTAACTAAGTCGACTCCATTATCATCTCATCCAAGATTCATAACTCACGACAAATATTAACATCACACTTGGCCAAAATGAAATGTAAATTATGTACGATAAGTTAATCATCATCCAACAAGTCATCATTAAACCATAAAGAAACTTCATATATATCTCCCCTATTACCTCATCCCAAGGAAGAAAGAGAAAATTACTCACTAAACATGCTTAAACAACCAACTTGATCATTTGATTGAAAGAGAATTTGAAGTAAAGAAGTCTTACAAAGAAGATGAAAAAATAACAAAACAAGAATTTCATAACTTATCTCCCTCCTTTTACTCTTGAGAAGTTGAAATTGCAAGCATACAATATCTCAAATACATATAGGTATTTGTGACATGTCTATACAATGAGAATTGTCTATATTACATAATAGGAGAATCACTAGAGAGACATGGTACATGCTGTCTCAACAAAAAAAAAATGAATTTCGAGCAGCTACATCATATGTTTACCGAACTGCAATGAAGTGTAATTATTTATAGAATATAATTTCTAGTAATCAATTTTTTTCTCAATTATTATTCAAAATATTATACTAATTTAATCCAATATAAAATAACAATGATATGAGCGGATTATTTATTTACAATTTGAATATAGAGGATGACTCTTATAAACAAGAAAATTTAAAAAGAATTTTTGACATTGTTCAAATCATATGTACGTTGAAATAATTCTTCAATTCACCGCTATGTAATAAAATTTTCATGTTCAAAATAAAACTAATTTTGATTTGAAACGTCTAATAGGTTCATTGTAGAAGATATTGAATCATGAATCACGACGTATTATATCTTTGTTTGAGGGTCTAATCGCAACGTCACTACATAACAAATATTTGATGTAAACGATTATAGATTTCACAGGAATTTCTGATGTGAAGTGAAGAAAATGTAATTTTGATGTCATATTAAAAAAACACACTCAAATACTGATATCAATTATTATAACATACTTGAAAAAAGGGTTCAGATGTAATAACTAGATTTTATTGCGTGCAGTGTATATATATTCAACTGTGAGTTGTTTGATCTTGTTTCTAATCGAGAGACAAGAATGCTACACCCGTATGATAGTACTGAAACCAAAATGGATAATATATAAGAAGTTTGATTCATTTATTCAAGCACATCAAGCTAATCAGGTTTATTGTCTTCAATACTTTGATAGAGAGAGGGATAAACTTGATTTGGTCATCGTTATGAAGAATAAACCCAAAAAAATTATTGAGATGCAAATTATTATTGAAATCATTCATCAAAAGCAGGATGTCAGATTTTTGTATTAAGTTTGATTCGACTGAAAAAGTGTTTACCTTAGAGGATACCATGTAAATTTATAAAAAATGACAATGATGATGACATTGAAGAAGAATTTTAAGTGTATCATCGGCTAACTCGTCTAATGTAACATACTAAAAAAGGTATTTACGTATAATTAGAAGATTAGTTTCTTAAATTGTCTTTTAGTTTTATTTTTTTAGAAATAATTAAGATTTTTTTTTATTCTGCACCTTATTTTTATTTTTGTTGCGTAAATTATACTTATGTTTATTTTTGTTGATTTTAAACAGTTACAAAATATTTCTTGTTTTAATTTTACACTTTTGTTTTTAGTTGTACTACTTATATTATACTTTTTTTTTTGCTTATTTTTGTTTTTAGCACTATTTTTATTTTTTATTTCCTATTACAGATGGCATTAGGTGTGCTGGTGGTCAGTCATCTGAGCTACTTCCATGGGGCATGTGTTACAGAGTACATACAGAAGAATGAAGAAGGTTGTATCTCGCTCTGACAGACAACACTAGTTTTGTATAAGTCAGCAACACCACCATTAATACAGCCCCTCCAGTACGTTCTACAATTGCTCTCCTTGACTCTCGCCCTCTGAGGAAGGACTCCTCTGGCCTAGTATATATTGTGTCGGAAAAAGACTCAAAAGTTATCTTTAAAATTAAAATAAGTTCAATGTTCATCTCGATATTTTGTGTAACTAATATTATTATTTTATATGTATTCCCCCTAGGCCGCTCGTGACATGCATCACAAAGATCATCTGAATTAGATATGATATTGCGAATCTCTTGGAAACAAATCCTGATTGCGACTCGCTACATGCAGTTCTAGAGTTTAAGGTAGGATTATTTAATTTGAATTAGAATAGTGATTTTAAATTATTTTGTTTGCAGAGACTTTTCTGCTGGCTATCGGAACATCTTCAGCAAATTCGTCATAATTTTTAGGTTCGTTAAAGGTATCGGTTAGGTAACATGTTGACCACAGCACTCAGAAAGGAGGAAAAACCCATCATGTTGTGGGAGTAGCTTTGGGTTGAGTTAACCAAAGCCTGAGATTCTCTAGATTATCATGAAAAAGGCAGACGAACCAACAAAAACAATATGACTGGGGTAGTCAAGGGTGTCGCACTCCACATTGGAGGCTAAGTTCCCCACACGAGCCTTACTGAAGGCAAGTAAGATTCTCTAAATATTCAAAAATTAAATGATCGATGTAACAATGTGGTACTTACTATTTTCTTATGTTCACATGATAACGAGCTTCGACGCCCGAGGACGCAGCAGTTAGTCTCTGATGGAGGGTCAAAATAAGTAAAAAAAAAATGATTTTCTATTTTTTTTACTATTAATGTTAAAAATGAAAATTAAATCTTGATTTTAATTATATAGGAGTACGAGAAAGTACGGGAGAGGCAAAAGAAGTTGGAGAGTTATACCCCAACATTCGCCAACAACAATGATAATCAGTCTACCATTGTGCAATGATTTTTAGTTGTGGATGCAGGAGACGGGGAAGAAGAGAGAGGGTATATAGCCAGGGTGGAAATAACATTGCATTTGAGGTTGAACACTTCAGTGCTCCTGTGGGTGGCTCTAGCTCATTACAATCGAAGTAAGGGGAGACTGTCAGGCAGATCAATGCTATAAATGAAGAAACCCATCAAATACGTGATCAACTACTCGAAGATCAACAAAGAGTTGAGGAGACTCTAACAAGCCCGATGGAGAGTATTACAGAACGTCTGGACAAGTAGCCTATAAGTTTTGTGGATGAGGAGAAAAAAAAGATGATTATGAGTTTGATGATGCTCCTCCGCCATAGGATTTATATATTTTTTGATAATGTGAACATTTATTCTGAGTATATATAAACTTTTGTGCATTTATATTTGTATTTGTTAAATTATGGTTGTTATTATTCTTTGTATTTGTTAGTGATATAGCTTATCAATTGTAATGACACTTATTTGTGATATGGATTTGTTTTGTGCAGGTTGTAAAAATATGATCATTCTTTTATAATTTTTTTAAGTTGTTACAAGTTTGAGTTGGAAATTTCGTGGTTACTTGATACATTTTTTTACCATTATTTGATACATTATGACGTTAATATAACATCCCTGTCAAACTACATCGATTCAAATAAGTACATTAATTTGCGTACTTTGATGCAAATTCTCAAGTTAAAATTTGTGGAGTGGACCGAATCAAATTTCGTTGACATTGATTCCTGCGAAAGCTAAATCCGAAGCAATTGTTTGTATCGGACCTTTTCAACACTAATTGCATTACCGACCCCAATTTTTGTGTACCCCACAATGACAACGTAAATCAAGATTAGCGGCAAAATATCCCGATATTAGTGTCAGATTCGTCCGATTATAATTTGCCAAAATTTTGTTAAGTTGAATTCTATATCATTTCTAATAAGGAAAAAGCTTATTGTATATCCATGAATATTGAATTCTAGCATTCCTATTTCATTATATCATTAAATTACTTAACCATTAATGCCAACCTTAAAAAAATCCTAAACCTACCACATCTAAGTTGAGTATCATCATAATTATGCAGATGAACTGTCCTTAATTCACCATTTTGGCAAAAACCATAAGCCTTCATTCCACTAAATGAGGTCGACTACATGAATCCTTTTTTCTCCATTGTGTCCTATTGAATGTCATATTTCATTTAATTCTAATACATTAAGATCATTTTTTTATACAATATGCCCAAATCTTTCTAGGTCTACCTCTACCTTTATTAACATAAGTCGAGTATAAAACATCTACTCTCCTAACCAGATCATTAGATGGTCAACATTTACTGTAACCAAACCATCTAAAACGACACTCTCTAATTTTATTTGCCAATAGAGCTACACCAACCCTATCACGGATATATTTATTTCGCATTTTTTCTTGAAGTGTCAAGCCACCCATCCACCTAAGTACTCATCTTAGCAATACTTAGCTTTGTTTTATGCTTATCGTTTAAAGGCCAACATTCTATGCCATAGAGCATTGCAGGTCACTCGAAAACACTAAACCATTTTGGCACAAGTCTACAATAAAATTTAATATGTAAAATATAGCTCAAACATGAAAAAAAAACAAAATAGGCATGTGCATTAAAATACCCTATATCATTTCGTAAAAATAATTTCTTACATTAATTTCCAAGGCCTATGGCCGTAGGATCTAAAACCTGCAATCATTCACATAGCTAATAATTTGTAAAAAAATGAGGGGAATCTAAAATATCATGACTAAAATTTTGATTTTCATTGCAACAACTAATGTTTATTTATTGTAAAGCAAGGAACGAAATCCCCACTAATTATAACAATCATTGAATCAACGAGATAATTTCTCCTTAGGATTGGAAATTCTAAACTAGCTTCCCAAAACCAAGGAGAGAATATATACTTCAAATTTAAAAGCCAACTTTCCTATATTTTATATGCTTCAAATTTAAAAGCCAACTTTCCTATATTTTATTTACTTACCTCCAAAAAAAATAATTCACTAATTCTTTTGGTCAAAATCTAAAAAAGGATAAAAACATCATATTCAAATTACATTCTACCCAAAATGGGTAGAATGAACAAAAATGGACACACAATTGAGCAAAACTCGCCAGCAACTGACTGAATGAATCCTCCTATATCAGCCAAACTGGTTGAAAGCGTGAATAATCCCTTAGAAGTTAGATGCTCTCCTAGTTTAACAGAAGAATATCATATTTTATCAATATTTCACCAACAATGTTAGCATCGCCAGAAAATTAAATATTTAGCAAACAAATGAAAAAGATGAACCATAAACTTATCATATTATTTTCCATTCAGTTAAGAATGAAATGCAAAATGTGGTTAAAGTATGATAAGGCAGATTTCTTAGTAAAAAGCTTACTCATCAGAAGACAAATCAGAGCATTTCCAGTTGGGATCGAGTACAGCATCATGGTAGGCTCTGCAGTCCGCTTTGGTTTGCAGACGAAATCTTCTCTCCTTGTCGCATCTGCTGCAGCGAATAAACTCATCGCGGTGAACTATTCGTCCTTTGTTGCCTCTATGTGAGCTTCCACCATGAACTTTTTCATGGTACTTTAACAATGCTGTTTTCAACAGGGGAATCTTTTTTCCTTTAACAATGACCCACACATAGTACTTCCACCTCCTTTGGCTCTCCCGACGGGCGTGTCTCTCAAAAGCTGATGGTATCAACTTATCTGATCATTTTGATAATGATTTGCGAAGAGTAAGCAACCAAATGATGCATAAACTAACATTTTAGTTTGCATATTGCTTGTCAATTTCTCGCTTAGAATTTGCAGCAATTATTAGTTTGCAGATAACTACTGAAACTGAAAATTTATTAGATGAATGCAAGCATCAAATGCACAAATAAAATAATAAACTTGAATGCTAGTCATAAAGACTTTATGATACAGGCTTGGATAAGCTTCTTGAGTTAAGAATTAGAAAATATCTTTAAAAACAAACGAGGAGAAACTATATTCATCAAAGCTTTTAATTTATATATAAAAGTTTATTCTTTTGCACTATTTTTTTCCCTAAAAAAAAGGACATAGTAGATCAAAATTAAGGAATTGTGTCAGGCCAACATGTACACAAACATTTTGTAATTTCATAATATGAAAAAGGAGTTCTATGCATACTATGCATGGAAGATTCATTCAAACAAAGTGACCCTTTACCATAAATCACATATCACAAACAGTAATTTGGAATGAGCGCGCGCGCGCACAAATAGCTACAGAAGGGAAGAAAATATGTTGCTGCTTTAGGATAATCCTTTTGGTAATGAAAAAAAATTAGCTAAAAATGCAACATTTTTTTTAATAAGAGAAATGGTTACCACCTAACTATCCCCCAATATATTGAAGAAAACATATTACATTTAAAGAATCCCTTTCTCAACTTGGTTATGATATGGGATACATTTTCGCAACTCGCACAGCATAGATGGTTTGGTACACTTTTTAAGCTTATTAAATTGCATTGTTGTCCTAAAGATTCCAATGCTTCAATAACCAGCCTTCCTATATGAAAATATCCCCCTACCATTTTCAGTATATATCATCCCTTCTGCTGTCATGCAAGAATTGTAATGCCATCATCACCTAAAAGCAGTCAGAATAAGATAGATGGACATTCCTTGACCCAACATACACAGACGCACACACACAAAACACATGAAACATATNCAAAACACCTGAAACATATTAAAGAGGTGGGCATTTACATGCATACCACCTGATTCATGTGTATTTACATATGTAACACCAAAACAACACTTTTTACAATTATACCACCAAAAATTTTAATTTCACCTCAATTAAATCACCATTTTAACTTCTAAAAAGTGAACAACACCTTTTCATGTATAGATAAGCTGGTAAATATGTAAAAATTGAAGTTAGATGTTAGATATGTAAATGCATAGGAGATGAGTGGTATGTATGTAAATTTTCCATTAAATAAATGTCATGGATCCAACCATAACAAAACTTTGTACCCAGAAGTAGCTCAGAAAATCAAAAAACAAAAATTTAAGTTCGTTAAAACGTTCATAGGATCCATTAAAGATTTCACAAGAGAAAGGATCAACCAATAATAAACAAAACAGTTTTTGCAAAGTAAGCATATGTCGTCATCACACTCTGCAGTGCTATGAGGATCGCCACCCAAAATGCAAATTAGCACCATACAATATTAAAATAGCACAAAAATGTGAATTCTAAAATAAATAAATAAATAGAAAAATAACCCGCAAAAAGCTAACGCCAGACATTTTAGTGCTTGTGCAAAGAGAACAAAATACAAACCAAACTTAATAAAGATACAAATCTTGTCCCCCGACAAACATCTCATGCGAAATAAAACCAAAATAATTGCATCGATAACTCCCTCAAGTAAAAAAACACAACATGAAATCATACTACAGAAAAGACTAGAGGATTAGTTCACCAGAATACTGGTCCTTAATTATATGCATGATACATTTACATACATAACACACAATTCTTATGCATTTACATACCTAACACCCAGAGTGACATTTGCACTTGGAACATCTTGGTGTCAAAAATCTATGTTGAAAGTGATGGTGATATTTTAATGTGATGTTAAAGATTTCGGTGATATGCAGGTAAATAAAAATATTTAGTTGTTAGATATGTAAATACATAAGAATTGTGTGTTATGTATGTAAATGACCCATGCACATATGTAAATCAACAACAGTACATTATTCCCACTGTCCCACAGATTATTTGCGTGTTAACACTGCACAACGTATGAATAAAGTACAGCACATAATCCAACGAAAGCAAAACTCATAATTTTTAACTAAACTCTTGCATGAGTAACAAATGTGGCTGATGTAGAGACAAAGAATGATAGATATAGCGATAAAACTTAATGGAGAACACAAAAATATCCCCATTACAAGCTCCAAACATGGAAGAAAAAATATAGCTTCAGTGATACTCGAAGATGACATGAAATCATAATAAGAAAATCAAAGAAAAATGGCCCAATCGAACGAACCTTCCCGGCAACCTGGAGTGCATTCACAGGCGACCTCAAGCTTACCGGAGGCAAAAATCCTAAGCCTCCCAATAGCATCACCGTAGCGCGGGCTAGTGCAACCACAAATAACCTCGACAAAATCCTCCCCCTTTTTAACCCCAGCAATTTCATTAAGTTCCTCCTCTGTAAACAGAACTTTACCATTTGCCGAATCCCTGGCCATCGAAGAAGTCTTCCGATATACAGGAAAGAACTTTTTCCTTCCTGATTCGCTTCAAAGACCTCCGTTCTGAAGGATGTTAGGTCTTTATATGCCAGTAAAAGCGTATCTACGAGGGAGCCATCTAAACTTTCGCAGCAATAAAGGCGTCGCCTTTGTAAGACTGAGGTGAGATAGAGTGAAAAAATAAAGCTTTCCGCCTAGGTTTTATCGAGATAACCCCATCCTTCCTCTTGGAACCCTTTCGCAGGCGTAATCTCGGCGCTTGGATATCCACGAGCAGCGACACGGCACAGAATCCCATATGGCTGGCTTCTCGTGTCCCTAAAGCCAGAGCGGAAGAGAAAGCGATGGGCGAAGCGAGGAGGAAAATGGAAAATGGCGCTGCGGCCTGCTGCCGTGCATGACATGACATAAAAAAATAAGCGGGTAGGACAAGGAAAATATATTATGCCATAATATCATATGAAGAGGGTTTACTTTCATATAAAATAAATCAGAACAATTTATTCGCATAAAATTCATCTTTGTAAGACGTACTCATTATTTTATCGCGAGATTTTTTATTATTTTTTTATAGCACTCAAATTTCTTCATTTCCATTTGTCGGGCTAGCTATAATTTTAACGGCAGAGAAAGATTTCGCACAAAGAGAGCTCCTCTGTTGCTGATTTCATCCCGAAACTTTCAATTTGAGCAAATAGGCCTGCAAGCCGTGAACGCTTTAAGTCTGGTAGTCATTTTCGGCACAGTTATTTCAATTANGAGAGGGTAGGACAAGGAAAATACATTATGTCATAATATCACATGAAGAGGGTTTACTTTCATATAAAATAAATCAGAAAAATTATTTTATCGCCATATTTTTTATTATATTTTTATAGCACTCAATTTCTTCATTTCCATTTGTGGGGCTAGAATTTTATTTGATATCAACAATTGAGATATTGTTCAAATCTTGTCAATAATTATTGAGTCAAACATATAGAAGTTCAATTTTATTAATAAGGTAAAATGTATAGAGTGATCATTTAATATTTTAACTTTAGACAACGATCCAACTCACACATAAATAAAAGAAAAGTAACCAGAGTTACCATGATTTTTTACATGAAAAGCCAAAAAATCACAGAGCATAGCAGAGTCAAAGTTATACACTGTATGATTGCAAATACATGGTTCGCTGTTTTCTTAAATTAAATAAAATAGAAGCACAACCTTAATAACCACATATGTACAATAATAATTCAACATTAATAGTTGTAGTTTGGCTATAATAAATGTATTTCTTGGCAATAATAATGATAGTGGGTCGTAAATGTTGTAGTTGATTGTTACAAAAGTAATGGTCTATCACAAATATTATAGCCAGTGGTTGTAATACCATCAGTTTGCCATATAGGTATGGCAGTAGTTTTTTATATAGATTGTAATTGGTAGTTGCGAGAGGGATATTTGATCGCAGTTGTTGTAGTTTGTAGCTATAGTATCAGTGAGTCAGATATGTCGTAGTTGGTCACATTAGCTGTAGTGGAGATTTACAAAAACGTCAACTGACCACAAATGTCGTAGTTGGAAGCTATAGGAGCAGTGGGCCACATAGATCTTTGTTGGTCACATAAATAGTAAAAGGGAACAACAACAGTGTTAGTTGGCCACAAAGGCCATAGCTGGGAGCTGCATAACGTCAATTGGTCGCATAGTCCGTATTTGGGAGTTGCAATAGTTTCAATTGTTCATGAAGGCTATTGTTGAAATATACAACATTAATAAGCCACATAGGTCGTAGTTGGTTACTATAAGAGTGTTAGTTGGTCACAAATAGTTGAAGATTGTAATGATAACAATTAGTCATGTAGGTTGTAGTAGGAAGCTACATTGGTAACTGACCACACAAGTCACAGTGAATCATCGTAATAGTGTTAGTTGGTCGCATAGGCTATAATGAAATAACATAATGACATTAATTAGTCACATAGCCCGTTGTGAGAAGCTAAATCAACTAGTGGCTATATCATTTTTTCGATTCTTGTTATTTTATGTCAGAGACATCACTTGTTGGTATATAAATGTAAGTAGAGAACTTTAAAAGTCTGGAGAAGTTATCCTTTTATGAATATGACAATAGTAAGTAGTTGTAATCGTAAGTTATTATCAAGACTTTAACTCACCATGTTCATGATACTTTATTGCAAAGTATTTAGGGTACTTGATTACACCATAAAAATGACACTTTCTTCCATGATATTTGTGATATGTTGTTATGTCGTATTCAGAAAATTTCATTGCTTAACACAATATTTCATTAATTAGCAAAGTACTTACTACTTAAGGGAGTGCTTTGTTACTTAATATAGTAACTCATCACTCAACAACGTCCACCATCGGTGGCTAGCAGGGGAACAATAGTGTTTAACGGCGACTGACGGGACGGTGGTTGGTGGCTACGAATGCCCGAAGTTATTGTCTGTTATTTAGTCTAAGGAAACACTAAAAATTGANCAGAGCCACTTCTGACTCCTCACAGTTTCATGTGACCGGTTCTAAATTCTCAACGTTTAGTTGAGTCGATTAAAACCAGCGCGACGAAGCTCGAGTCGAGTACCCATGGGATCTAAAGCCTTAAGAAACCCTTCGTGTCATCCGCGCACCCTCACGATGCACAAATACCACGATTCACACAACGATGCACTCAATTATCGAAATTCACGTCACCTACACCTGTAGAAGGCTCTACCATCGATCAAGAGCGATAATTTTAAAGAAATTTGAATTTGATACGTTTTCGACCCGACCGTAGACGAAATCGTCTAAGAGACTCCGGATGAAGAAACGGACCGCGCGAGCAAGTCCGGACGTCGACTTTAGCTAGGAAAGACTCCCACTTCGACATATTTTGTACACAAGAGAGAGGTGCGCAAATCGAGAAAATTTAAATATCATACTAATTTTGGAGGGGATATATTTGCATTATATAGCCATGGGGGGTCTTTTATTTTCACCAAAATCTCTAGCTCACGGCTCCATTGGTTCCGTCTCCGAATCGAGCCCTAACCGCACCTTCCCTCTCGCTGGTCCCTTCTCTTCGCATAACGAGGAGTTGACCTCATCTCTCTTGACATCCTCTGCCCGAGCTACGGCTTCCCGAAATATCTTTTACTTTGTCTCGCTGAGTGGGAACCCATTCGCGGTAGGTTGACTGTGTGTTTGTTCCCTGAGTCATGAATGTGGCAATCTCCCTCCTTTCAGATAGTTCCTCCCTCTGTAGCCTTGGTTGCGGTGCGGTCTTCTTTCTGCTGGGGGTGGCTTCGCTCGAGTAAATCCCATGAGCTCTTCTTTCCTTCTGCGTCTATAAAAGCTAGTGGGGCTACGAGGTTACGAACTGAGAATTTGGGGGAGACTCTGCCGGAATCGCCTCTCGTGCTTGCGAGCCTGGTGTTTGGGAAGCCTTCTGATTCTCTTCTTTTGTTTACAAAGGCTCAAGTGAGGTACCTGTTTTCCCCTTCCCCTGCTTTCTTTCTCTATTCAACAGGGGCTATGCTTAAGTTTTCCTTCTCTATAAGAAAAAGGGGGGGGGGGCATGCATGGGGGGGTTTATTTTGTCTGTGCTGGTATTTAATGTTGGAATCATTATTGGTTGTTGGATTTTTATTTGACTAAGCTGGTATTTAATGCTGGAATCATGGCTAACTGTTGGATTTTAGCTGACTTTAGTTTAAATGCATGTTGTTGGGCCTGTTTTAAATGCTCTATGATGTTTAGCTGGAAATGTAGGATCACAAAAGGCATGATTCAATTCTTATGTATGTGCTAGCTCCTTTCCTATGTTCTTATCACATCTATAATGGTATATTGAAATTTCAAGGGGGTTTTTTAGCCCTCTGGGCAGAGGCTTTCCTTGTTGTATTGGTTTGGCACTGAGGCTCTTGGAAATTTTGTGCTGGGGATTTTGTTCTAATGCTTCTTTGCCGCCTTCTTCCCCCTTTCGAAACGTTTGTAGCTGATTTTTGAGGTTTCCTTTGGAGTCTTATGTTGGGGTGTTGGTTTTGCCGTTGCTTTGTTGCCCCTTTTGTTCGAAACACATGCGAACGATTACATTTGGCTTTGAAGCTTTGGAGTTTGTTTCAGGGGTCTGGTTTTGCTCCCTGTTGCTACCTTCTCTGTTTGAAATGCATGTGCAGCTAGAATTTGGTTTTTGAAGGCCGTCGAAGTTCGTTTTTGGGGGCTTGGTTTGCTCCCTATTACTGCCCCCACCCCCTTGTGCGGCTTGCTGCCCTTACCTGAGAGCATTGGGTTGGTCTCCTTTTTGCGTTGGCCAGGTGGCTCCTTGTTGTACCTAGCCGTGAGCACCTGCATGGGTCCTTTGGTGTTGTGTTGGGTTTCATACCTCATGAAANCTGCTTTGTTGCCCCTCTGCTTGAAACACGTGTATGATTACATTTGGCTTAGGAGCTTTGGAGTTTGTTTCAGGGACTTAGGTTTTGCTCCTTGTTGCTGCCTTCTCTATTCGAAATGCATGTGCAGCTAGAATTTGGTTTTTGAAGGCTGTCAAAATTCTTTTTTGGGGGCTTGGTTTTGCTTCTTGTTACTGCCTCCCCCCTTATTCGAATCATATACTAAATGAAATTTTGTCTTTTTGAGGCTTTGAAAAGGTTTATTTTAAGGGGTTTAACTTTGTTCCTTATTGTCCCCTCTGTTCGAAACACATGCAGTTGGTGACGTTTGATTTTGGGGTTCTTAGAAGGCCTTGTTCTGGGGCCCTATGTTGCTCCTCCTGGCCATGAGCCTTCCTGTTTGTGGTTCTCTTTGTGTTGGCGTTGGTGGCTTCCTTACTCCTCTCGGCCTTGAGCCTTCTTGTTTGCGGTTCTCTTTGTGTTGGGGCTGGTAACTTCCTCTTTGTTGCTCCTACCCGAGAATACATGTTTGTGTTGTTTGTCTCTTTGTGTTGGGGTTGGTGGCTTCCCCTTTGCTGCTCCTACCTGAGAATGCCTGTTCATGTTGTTTGTCTCCTTGTGTTTGGACGGGTGGCTTTCCCTTTGCTGTCCCTGGCTGTGAACACATGGTTTGGTGGTTTTGGTTTGCTCCCTGCCCGTGAGCATCCCAACTCGTCCTCTTTCGTGTTGGTTGGCTGTTCTATGCTGCCCCTTGGCTGTGAGCACCGGGGTTGGTTGTGTGGGCTGTTGCTCTTACCCTAGAACATTGGGTTGGTTTCCTTTCTTTTGTGTTGGCCGGGTGGCTCCCTGCTGTACCTAGCCGTGAGCACCTGCATGGGTCCTTTGGTGCTGTGTTGGGTTTCATAACTCATGGAAGCTTTAGTTTGGGGTGGAATTGAGGGCTTAAAATACTTTAATTTCTTATGTTTGGAAGAATTTTGGATGTCCCTTTTCGAGGAATGATCTATTAAATGTCGGGAGATAGTCCAGGGTTCAATCATTTGGGATGAATTGATTTCAATATAAAAAAAATAGAAAAGAGGGTAATCCTTCTGATATTTAGGAAAGTTTGGGGGCAGCCTGGAGTCCTCTATAATATGTCTTTTAGAGATGTGTTGGAGCTAGCATCGGGGAGTGTACCCATCTCATTGCTCAATCAAGGAGTCCCACCGGTTGACTATTTTAGGCCAACCCTCCTACCGCTTTGGCTTTCCTTTCT
>JXCR01143365.1:92057-102231 GCA_002079205.1 Phalaenopsis hybrid cultivar
TGCTGGTATTTAATGTTGGAATCATTATTGGTTGTTGGATTTTTATTAGACTAAGCTGGTATTTAATGCTGGAATCATGGCTAACTGTTGGATTTTAGCTGACTTTAGTTTAAATGCATGCTGTTGGGCCTGTTTTAAATGCTCTATGATGTTTAGCTGGAAATGTAGGATCACAAAAGGCATGATTCAATTCTTATGTATGTGCTAGCTCCTTTCCTATGTTCTTATCACATCTATAATGGTATATTGAAATTTCAAGGGGGTTTTTTAGCCCTCTGGGCAGAGGCTTTCCTTGTTGTATTGGTTTGGCACTGAGGCTCTTGGAAATTTTGTGCTGGGGATTTTGTTCTAATGCTTCTTTGCCGCCTTCTTCCCCCTTTCGAAACGTTTGTAGCTGATTTTTGAGGTTTCCTTTGGAGTCTTATGTTGGGGTGTTGGTTTTGCCGTTGCTTTGTTGCCCCTTTTGTTCGAAACACATGCGAACGATTACATTTGGCTTTGAAGCTTTGGAGTTTGTTTCAGGGGTCTGGTTTTGCTCCCTGTTGCTACCTTCTCTGTTTGAAATGCATGTGCAGCTAGAATTTGGTTTTTGAAGGCCGTCGAAGTTCGTTTTTGGGGGCTTGGTTTGCTCCCTATTACTGCCCCCACCCCCTTGTGCGGCTTGCTGCCCTTACCTGAGAGCATTGGGTTGGTCTCCTTTTTGCGTTGGCCAGGTGAATCCTTGTTGTACCTAGCCGTGAGCACCTGCATGGGTCCTTTGGTGTTGTGTTGGGTTTCATACCTCATGAAAGCTTTAGTTTGGGATGGAATTGAGGGCTTGAAACACTTTAATTCTTATGTTTGGAAGAATTTTGGATGTCCCTTTTCGAGGAATGATCTATTAAATGTCGGAAGAGATGCGAGGGCTCAATCCTTTAGGCTGAATTGATAAGAGAAGAAAAAAAAATAAAAGATAAAAAAAAATCATTTTGATCTTTGTCGAGGAAATTTTGGGAGCAGTCTGGAATCCTCTATAATATGTCTTCTAGAGATGACCGGTTGAATATTTCAGGCTAACCCTCCTACCGCTTTGGTTTTCCTTTCTAAATTAATTTTGGAGGCAGATTAGTCTTCTTTTTCTTTTCTTGTTTTTTCGATTTATTTTCCTTACTACTTGGTTTGAGTTTTAGGCGCTTATGTCTGAAACATAAGTGCACATATATAATTATGATTATATATGAAACCATCAAGCAAGATTGTATATTAGACGGTCTTTTTAGGATTTTAGGCATTGATGATAAAGACATTCGTTGGTAGAGCGAAATAATATCCCATCCTACGACATCGGGATCCAATCCAGGGACTGGTGAAATGTAGGATGACAATATTATTCATCGACACCAGACTAGCAGGGCACGCTTGACTTCTTAGGTCGTTTGTGGTCTTAGCCCGATAGTGCGATCGACTTATGGACAATCATATTTTATAAAAATAATAAGAATATATACGATAAGAACAAATACGTTATTTACAAAAATATTTTGACTACAAAATAGATATTACTTTCTCTTATATGCATGAGACCTATATGCATGCTAAAATATAAATTTTAAGTAATATAATTCGATTGTTCATATGTCAATTGCAGGTACCGGGCTAAGGAGTGCCCTCTTAAGTTGGTATAGTAGGTCACCTTTCTAGTTGAATGTCGGTTCTATACATACGGGTGACCGATAGTAGCCTTCGGAGTCCCTCGAGAATACCTAAATCTGAGTCTAGCCCGACCCGAATGCTTACAGCTTTCTTTCTTTCTTTGGATTTTTGTGTGTTTTCCTATAGTTTTATCAAAATTTTTGTAAAACACTCGTGATTTTCTACGAATTTTTCTCGTGTTTTCTAACGGTTTTCTTCGAGTTACCATGGGTCATCTGCCGCTTTTTCTCGAGTCTTTTCAGATGTCGCTGACCCGCCAGGTATACAAGTTTGTTTTACATTTACAGCGTTTATTTTTACTAATGCATATTTACTGCATATACACATAGTTCATGCCTGCAATATTGTTGTTTATTGTTTACTGTGTTTCGTAACATGTTCCGTTTTATAATTCATGATGTTTCTACAGACTTGTAGGGGAATTTTAGGTTAGAGGACAATAGGACATCAGGTTTAGAAGGTGTCCCGTAGCGAGCCACTGGCCCAATAACTGTACATTCATACACACCACAACTCCGAACCTATAATCGATATGTTAAGAAGCTTAGAGTAGTTTTTTCCTTTTTTCCAAAAATCAGAGCGGTGAAGCAAGCGGATGGAGAGCGACGATTGAGATCACGACAACAAGGTGTACGATGCCTTTTTAGAGTTAAGGTCCAATCGTAGGATAGTTAGGAAGTCACCGGGTTTCCCCTCAAATCTGTGACATCCCCTACATTTCATTTCATTGACTCCTGAAAATAATTGTTCCTATTTTGAGTCATTCCCCTTTGATTTCCTAACGTTTAATCTTGAAAACTTAAACTTTGAAATTTTGAAAACAGAACCACTGATCATAATCGAGAGTATTTTTAAGTGATTTTGGTCATTTAAATTTAATTAACTATAGGGGATTGTCTCTATAGGAAACTTAAGAATCTAACTTAATAAAAACCCTATTTAATCTCCCGTATTAAATAAGGAAACTTGTCGGTTTCTAAAAAAAAGTTTCGCAGACCAAACGGACGTCACAAAATCTTTTAGTTTAGGCGATTAAGCCTAACAACAAGTTATATGCATACCCTTCGGGATAGTGTACTATTAGTGGTATGAAGTTCAACCATCTAAACTATCAAATATGTGAGGTCCATGCAGTCTCACTTTTCAAAATTAAAATATTATTTTCTANGTCGAATGATCTTTGTTGATTTCCCTTAAACTTGGAAGATTTTTTTTATGATTTGATGACATTAATGATCTAAAAAATGGGTGATTTTAATCTCTTGTCGAGATACTTGATTGGACTATATATACATACAATTTGGAGTTCATTTTCCCTTCTATTAACTACCAAAAACCTCTTAATGTGGGCTAATGACTTGATTATGACTTAAGCTGACTCAATTTGGATCAACTTTGATATCACAGAGTTTGTTTTATAAAAACTGCCAATTGATTATAAGCTCGTTGAAACAGAAGTTCTAAACTATATTAAATTTGAATTAGATTTAAAAAAAAAAATCTATAAATTCATGCGTAATGCCTTAAAATAATGTTAAATGATAAAATTTTGTTGATGACATTGAAAGATCAAGTTTGAAAACAAGTTAATTTGCGGAGTAATGAATATATTAATGACACGACACCAACAAATTTTCATTATCCGATAAGAATCTTGAGACGATATTTTAAACATGAAACACTTGATAAAAAGTCATATAGAGTTCCGATTTCAGTAAATTTATAGTCAAACTAACTGGTTTGATGAGACAGACCTAATGATATGAAAACTAGCTCAATCTGAGTCAAATCAAACCCATATTAAATCATTAAATCGCACTTAAATGATTTCCCGATACATTTGAAAGATCAAAAGGTTGTCGAATATGACAAATTTACACTCGAATCGAGCGACTCGATAAGATGAATCCAACGAGCCCATGATCACTTAATTCTGACAACATTAAGACACCCAAATCTCCAGTAAACGCTGTATGATCAGTGGAAGCTCTTCTGATCGTCCGATCAAAATGATTCATATTCTTGTATTAATTGCACACAGAACACTATAAATAGAGTATCATTCCTCTCATGAGAGGGACTGAAGTTTGGAGAGAGTGCCTGAGACATTGAGGAGAAGTTGTAGTTTAACATCACTGTCAATCATTGTTGATCACTGCCGACCTCCGTCGTCGACCACCGCCGATCGCAGTTGACCATCGTCGACCGCCTAAGACCATCACCGATCGTCGTCGGCCTCCGCCAACCATCATTGATCACCACTAACCAGACACTGTCAGTCAACGTAGTAATTTGAAAAATATAGTTATTATTTCCCGTCTGTGGGATAATAAATTTATGTAATCATCAATCAATAATGAATTTCCGTAATTGGGTCAGACCCCGTGGTTTTTACCTTTACGGGCTTTCCACGTAAAAAAACTTATGGAGTTGTCACTGATTTTTTCTTTTTCATCTTAGTGTATGCAGAATTTTCGTACAACGCTGAGACGATAATCCGTCACTCAACCGCTGCAAATTTTTTTGCACGCATCAATTAATAATATGTTGTTTGCTAAATATAAAAAATAAATCATAAATTATACATACATACATACATATTCATATAATATGTGTGTTATATATATATATATATATATATATATNCAACGCTAAGACGATAATCCGTCACTCTACCGCTGTAAATTTTTTGGCACACATCAATTAGTAATATGTTGTTTGCTAAATCTAAAAAATAAATCATAAATTTTACATACATACGTACATATACATATAATATGTGTTATATATATATATATATATTCAATTTTATTAAACAAAAATATATTACGAGTGATGTAAAAATACAAAAAATCAATGCCTCTGATAAAAAATATTAAAAATAATTATATAAAACTTATGAAATAACCAACCGAATAATACTCAAGAAAAATAATGCTCGTATAGGTATATCATGGACAGANTGAACTTGATAGTGCCAATTGATCCCTTTAACCTCATTCCCTTAAACAATGCTCAACCCATACCCGCTTCAGCAACATCAATCTTAATCTCAACACTCCCTTGCTTCTAGCACCCAACGCCATATTTGCTTTCAGAAGGATTGATGTCAACAATAGCTTCTAACATTGTCAGTACTTTCATATGATTTCAGTGTATAATCAGCAATTCATGTAGACCAATATCACCAATGCGTTCGCCTTCAACAGTGCCTTNTGATGGAGGCTTGCTTGGCTCTTGTTCAAAATGACTCGTGAATAGTTTGTTTATGTTTGGCTTGATTCGAACTTGTTTGTTTAAATTAAGCTCTTGTTCGGCTTGTTTGTTTNTCTTTACTCATTATTTATTTAGTTGAAGTTTGTACCGAACCTAGTATTTGTTCATATTTAGTTCATCGTCATTATTAGGGTGCAAGAGTTGAATATGAGCCAGATGGAGGCTTGTTTGGCTCTGTTCAAAATGACTCATAAATAGTTTGTTTATGTTTGGCTTGATTCGAACTTGTTTGTTTAAATTAAGCTCTTGTTGGGCTTGTTTGTTTGAATTAAGCTCTTATTCGGCTCAAAATAATAATTTATTAAAATTTAATCAATAAAATAATATAATTAAATTAAAAAAATTATCTTTTTATTTTAAAACTCTTTTATTAGGGAAGAAAATCAAAATCTTATTTACTCATCCACANTTTGAATTAAGCTCTTGTTCGGCTCAAAATAATAGTTTATTAAAATTTAATCAATAAAATAATATAATTAAATCAAAAAAATTATCTTTTTATTTTAAAACTCTTTTATTAGGGAAGAAAATCAAAATCTTATTTACTCATCCACATCTCACGTGACTCAAATCATCCATGACATTGGCTATTAAAATGGAGCTTACTTTAATTTAATGCGGGCCTATGGCTGGGGAACGGGAAAAATAAATTAATAGAACGAGACTAAGCAAATTAACTTCTTGGAGATATTTACATGCATACCACCCAATTCTTATGTATTTACATATCTAAGACAAAAAAAATATTTTTTATTTGCAATCGTAGGGGAAGTTATTTAAAAATTAATAAAATGTAATGTTTTTAAATATAATATATAAATATCATGCAAATATTATTTATTTATTATTTAATTAATTTGAGCCAAATCGAGCCGAACACGAATGAATAAACTTTTGTTCGTGTTCGACTCATTTATAAATCGAGCTAAAAAAATTGTTTGTTTTCGGCTTGCTTACTAAACGAACGAGTCAAGCACAAACTACTTACGAGTCGAACATGAACTGTTCCTGAACAACGAGTTTTTTTGACAGCCTCGGTCATTATGCGTTATCTTTACCAGAGATGTAATTTTATTTAGTAATCCATTGAGGAAATTATGTGCACTTTCTGTCATTTTTGTTTGGAATTGTGCTGGATGGTTCTAAATGTTAGGATGTAATGCCACAACGAGCAAACTATATGGAGGCAAAAATTGCAATCACGAGAAGTACAAGTTTATGCAGATGAATATTCACCTACATCCATGAGTTAACCTAACTTGACAGAAGAATTCTTTTCAACAATCATGAGTTATTTCATCCAAGAAGATCTTGTAGAGTTGGGATAGACGTTTGTCTAAGCGAAATTCAAGCCGACCTCAATTTATAGAAGACTTCATTCTTTATCAGGCATAGTTTATCATTTACAACTCAAATGGTAAAAAGTCATCATAGAACATACTGAATGTAACCTTAACTGTAATACAATGGTGTTATTAAGCCAAACCACCAACTCAGAAGATTCTAGTCGTAATAGTTATATCTATGAAGCCTTTGTGTCAAACCCTACAGATAGAGAACTCGAGTCACATGCTTGATAAAACAAATTATTTTTAATGCTAATGTAGTACGCTCAAGTTTATTTTCAATTTTTCATCGCTAAATGATGTTGAATGGTGGATGTTTTTTTTAGCTCTTAAGCTTTATGTGATAAATTTTTTTAATATTTTAACTTATAAATTTAAATATTTACTTTTGAAATAAATCTATCCGATTAAGATTTACATCCAACATGACCACATCGATGTTTTTGCTTGAAACTGATACACACCATAACCAAATTCACTGAACAAATGACACAGAATAAGTGAGAAAATTCAAATTATGGCTAATTTTATTGATTTCCAAGCAAACCAACAAGATTGAAGTTTGATCTATAATTTGAGAAATAGATCATCTCATCACAAACTCTAGGCGTCACTAGGAACAAGACTCCGAAGGGAAAAATTGCAGGAAAACATAGTATAAAAAATAACCCTAGCTAATTAACCCTAATAAATACTCCCAAAGTTACATCCAAACTTTTTCCCCTAAACCTTCCTTACTTTCCTCATTGGATACATGATTAGTGGCTTTGCAGGTCTCACATGTCAATTAGATTTCTTCTATGCCAGAATTGCTGGTTGCACATCTCTCAGAAGGGTTGATCTGCCTATTTGCTCTGCCCGCTGGTTTGGCTAGGCCGACCAAGGCTAGTCCTGCCTAGGGGCGGTGAAGCAAGCGATATGTTAAGGATATGATCTTAGGTTAGAGGACAGCAGTGCACCTAATTTAGGAGGTACCCCGTAGCGAGCCACTAACCCAATAACTGTACATTTATACACACCATAACCTCGAACCTATAATCGATATGTTAAGGAGCTTAGAGTGTTTTTTTTTTCCCAAGAAGCAAAGCGGTGAAGCAAGCAGATGGAGAGTGACGATCGAGACCATGACAACGAGGTGTAGGAGGTCTCTTTAGAGTTAAGGTCCAATCGTAGGATAGTTGGGAAGTCATCGGGTTCCCCCTGGATCTGTGACATCTCTACCTTTCAATCCATTGACTCTTGCAAATAACTGTTCCTCTTTTGAACCATTCCCCTTTGATTTCCTCATATTTAGCCTTGGAAAACTAAACTTTGCAGTTTTGTAGACAAAACCACAGATCTTAATCGAGTCTGTTTAAGTGATTGTGGTTATTTAAGATGTAATTAATTATATGGGCTTGTCTCTATAGGGAACTTAAGAACTCAGCTTAATATAAATCCTATTTAATCTTTCGAATTAAATAGGGGAACTTGTCGGCTTATAAAAAAAAGGTTTCGCAGACCCAACATACGTCATAGATCTTTTAGTTTATGTGGTTAAACCAACCAACAAGTTATATGCATATCATTCGGGATAGTGTATTACTTGTGGTATCGCTCTCAGCCATCTAGACTATCAAGTATGTGAGGTTCATGCAGTCTCACTTTTCAAAATTTAAATAATTTTTCAAAATAAAGGGCCGACACATCTATGAGGCTTAAAAATCTCTGAATTTAGTTCTCTATAAAGTTTAAACTAATATAGCTGAATAATTTAAAATAATAAACTTACTATTTTAGATGTTATTGCTAGGTTGATGTGATTAGACAATGAATCATAAATTAGCCATGTTTTCCCTCCAAGTTATTAACTTGTAGGGTCTAGTGTTCATTTGCAATGATGCGGATCACAATGAACAGAAGTCTTCTTTACGTGACTAACAAACATGATGCTTTCTTTGAAATAATTTAAACTATAATAACACTGCAAAAAAATAAACAAAGAAATTAAATTTTGTTTACTAACAAAATTTTATCATTGCACTTAATTAATTGATAATCTTTATATTTATCCAGTGCAAGCATAAAATGTAGAGAAATGACTCATATAACCCATACAATATTTTGTATTTGTCGACCAATAGTAGATCATCAATATTACTTTTGCTCATTATAATATTAGCAGCTGTAAAAATGATACCACTCCTATGTTTTACAAAAAAAAAAAATCACTATAATTCAAGAATAATTAAATAAAATTATAAATAAAAAATGAGAAAAACATAATATCCTTACTCATCAGGAAATCGATCACAACAGTTGTCAACGAATTCTACCCTATGTTATGGTATCAGTTCTCTGACTGGGAATTTAACTTTTGTTATAGCACATCTTAGCTGAAAGTTATAGGAATATTACTATTTGTATAAATAAACAGTGTGATATTCTTGTACTAACAGTAATCGATTGGGTGTAACATACCTTCAAAATGACTAAATCAACAACCACTATAGCTTCACACTTAACCTTCTCTTCATAAACATGTTCTGACTGCAAGTTACATGAATACTAATAAATCTACAAATCAGAATCCTGACATGATTGTATTTAAAGTAAAATTGTCATTACATCATACCTTCTTAGTGTCTTGATCTATAACCACTATTTCCCGCGGCCTACTTTTTTGTTTAGCTGCTCTCTTTTTTCTTGGTTTATGTGGTAATAATTATGTGGTAATTAAAGAAACAAACATAAATACGTGCTAGTACCTAAGGTAATGCTATCATTAGAGCATACCTTCACATGATTTGCCCAACATCTAATTGTTAGCTGGAGCCCGATTTCGCTCCCGCCTCCTGCTCCCGACTCCTCCCGATCACGAAACATTGCGACCCTAGCTCCCGCTTCCGCTTCTTCCTCTGTTGCGAACTCTTCCCGCCCACGCCAGTTCCCGCCTTCTCTATTTCGCGAAGCGAAGCATTCCTTCGCTCGCTGTAAGTCATGAACAGGAAGCAGTTCCGCGTGGGGCGTGTGGTTTGAGCGAGAGGAGTATCGCTCTCCAAGGCTTCTTCTGTGGTTTTTGGCGTTGGCTCGCGACAGAAGGAAGAAGAAGAAAGGTATCGCACGACTCTCATTCAGTTTACAACACGACCCTTTTTTGTGTTCTTCTTCGGGCTTCCTCTAAATAGAGGAAGATAAGTGCAAACAATAGTTCCTTGCGGCAGAAGGAAGAAAAAAGAAGAAGAAGATTGTTTTCTCTTGACTTCTTTTTGGTTGCTTGTGATAGAAGAGAAATTGTGTTTATTTCTCTTGTAAGTTTATCTTCTTCGGTGTATCTCGGGATAGAGAGAGGAGAGAGCAACGAAGTGATGAATTTCTCTTTTAAGTCGAAACGATCGACTGGTGTAAATTCTTCAAGTATTAAAATTCTCAACTCTGTGGACGTAGTCAATTAGCCGAACCACGAAAATCTGTCTGTTCTGCTGTGTTACTGTTTTTTGGTGTGAATTTTCTCGTTCTATTTTTTATTTTGTCGTTGATTATTATATATATATATATATATATATATATATATATATATTNACGGCTGACGCATCTATGAGGCTTAAAAATCTCTGAATTTAGTTCTCTTTAAAGTTTAAACTAATATAGCTGGATAATTTAAAATAATAGACTTACTATTTTAGATGTTATTGCTAGGTTGATGTGATTCGACAATGAATCATAAATTAGCCATGTTTTCCCTCCAAGTTATTAACTCGTAGGGTCTAGTGTTCATTTGCAATGATGCGGATCACAATGAACAGAAGTCTTCTTTACGTGACTAACAAACATGATGCTTTCTTTGAAATAATTTAAACTATAATAACACTGCAAAAAAA
>JXCR01143365.1:111060-126440 GCA_002079205.1 Phalaenopsis hybrid cultivar
TATAAATAATATATTATATTAATTATATAACTTATATTATATAAATATATAATATCTATATTAGTATATTACTAATATAATATAGTAATATATTATTATTAATAATTTATTATATATTATAATTTATAAAATTTAATTTTTTAAAATATCATAAATTATATATATATATATATATATATATATTGTAATTATTTTCAATTTCGAACAATAACGATTCGAACACGAACGAACGCATCATTGTTCTTGTTTGGTTTGTTTAATTAACCGAACGAAAAAATTTTGTTCATGTTCGTCTCATTTACTTATCGAACGAAGCGAACACGAACTCAATGACGAACCGAACACGAACTGTTCGCGAACAACGAGCTTTTTTGACAGCCCTAGTGTTTAGTGATCTACTAGTTGTGTTCCTTATATTTATTCTTCTGAAAATATCAATGGTCCTGATGCATATATATAAAATATTTTAGACATTAGAATTTCCAGAATTTCTCAATTTTGATGATCCATTTGGCTGCTTGTAAATTGGAAAAAGTTCATGAATAATGAAATTTGTCGAATTCCACTATTTGATTGGATTAATTAGGAACCACCCATTTGCAAACCTTACAAACCCCNCGTGAGATATGTAAATACGTTTTTCTACACAATACTTTCCATGGTGTTTACTGTTTAGTGATCTACTAGTTGTGTTCCTTATATTTATTCTTCTGAAAATATCAATGGTCCTGATGCATATATATAAAATATTTTAGACATTAGAATTTCCAGAATTTCTCAATTTTGATGACCCATTTGGCTGCTTGTAAATTGGAAAAAGAAGTCGATGAAATTTGTCGAATTCCACTATTTGATTGGATTAATTAGGAACCACCCATTTGCAAACCTTACAAACCCCCAAGTTTAAGGACTTCATTTTTACACAACATGACTGAAAATTGAAATCAAGAGAAGTTCTCGGGGTTTGGCTGGCTTTAAACCCGTCGTTGACTCTCCGATGACCTGCAACCATCTTCAAGGATCTCCGTTGGAGCAATGGCAATCTCCAGCGGAGCCATCACCTCCATTTCCCATGAAATGCACACTTTTATTCAAGCAATGTGTTTTAAATAAAGTGTCAAATTAGTCCCCTGATTATTTACAGTCATTTTAGTCCCAGAGTCTTTCAAAGTGCCAAATTAATCCCCATGCAAAAGTTGGCGACTAAAATTGGCACTCTCATAGACTCGGAGTAAAATGACCCCCACGCGAAGAATCAGGGGATTATTTGAACACTTTTTTCATCTTAAATGTATTATTTAAACAATATCCAAACTAGCACTTACTGATTCACACTAATTGCAAAGCTTATGCAACCAAATGAGCTCTAAATAAAGTTTTTAACCTCTGTTGACACAACACAGGGAGGAACACATTGGACTCAGTGGGCATTTGTTTTAGGGGAAGTTCTAAAAGCCATCTAAAAGTTGACTGACAGATGAGGAAGCCTTTTTGACGCGCCAAATGGTGTATAGAGTCAACTGCTGCAAAAGGTGGATCATAAACTCTACAGTTTTGTCTGATGCTGCATTGTGGAAAGGGATTGGAATTGCTTCTCCTCCCCTCTTTCAGGTATAGTTATCTAGCAAGTAACAATTTAGTTTCAGTTACAGGTGTCAATTCGAACTTGCCCCCTTATGACATGATTGGCCGAAATTTGACCCGAATAACCCGTTTAATTTATTTATAAACAAGTATAAATAAATAAATTAAAAAAAAAACTAATACAGAGAAGATACATAAATGCATGATAAAAATGCTTTATAAAATAATAAATGTGAATTAATAAAAATGAAGTTTAAGGCAACATTGGGGCATTTGGATACATAAAGCATTTTTATCTTTCTAAAAAAAATTGAAGTTTTGGGGTTAGATATATAAATACATAATGTATTTAAATCTTTCTTCAAAAAAATTATTGGTTGGCGGGTCAACTTGAACCTGACCTGAAAATTAAACTAATCAGAAGTCTTGAACTTAAACCTGACTCGAAAGTTAATTAGGTCAACCCGAACTCAATATTTTCAGATTGGATTCATATCACTTCATCGCATCGTGTCATTTATTTATACCCCTAATTTCTGAGACAATATTAATGACAACCATTAAGAAGCTAACATTGTTTCTCATCCATTTATTTTGGTTAGCCATGTTATGCAATGGAATGGATGCTTTCTTTCTGCCTCATGAAGATTATTGATATTATTCAGAAGCTGAAATAGCATTTTTTTTAGGGCAATTACATACAAACCTCCTGAAATTTGCTATTTACAAATCAACCGCCCTCCTTCATCCATTTTTCACTCAAATATCAAAATTCATGGTAAAATGCTGCCCATATTTTCCCTTTTTTATCAAATTCTCAATAGTTTGATCGTGGCACACGTAAAACCTGGATGGGTAATTTGTAAATATAAAATTTTCAACCGATCTGTATGTAAATATCCCTTTTCAATTAGATATTCAGCTTATCATCTGTGACCTCCATTAGGTGCGGCCANAAAATATCAAAATTCACAGTAAAAAGCTACCCATATTTTCCCTTTTTTATCAACTTCTCAATAGTTTGATCGTGGCACACGTAAAACCTGGATGGGTAATTTGTAAATATAAATTTTTCAACGGATCTGTATGTAAATATCCCTTTTCAATTAGATATTCAGCTTATCATCTGTGACCTCCATTAGGTGCGGCCATCAGCTTTCGTGCTCTGTACTTAGCCCCTCTTCATCTTGTTTTATTATTATTACATCTCTTACAGGCTGCAGATGATCCTTCTTGCTGGATTCTTGAACTTATAATTATAATATTTATATTTTATCATTGCCGTCGGCAGACCGCAATATGAATTTAATGCAATTCTGCATATCTTTTGTAAACAAATTTTGTATTTTTTTTTATTTTTCTATTTTTTCAAGATTTTTCCCTTTTTTTTTCTTTGAAATTTGATGGGCTCATTTGGGATATTTCTATTTTGCTATCTTTATATATATATATATATATATATATNAATATTTTAAACTTTTGTATCTTTTCATATATTTGTAACTGATCAGCTTGATGAGCTGACCGTCATTCGATCGACTGTGATTTGTTCGGTCGGTATATAGCTATTTGATCTGCTTTCCTGGAAAAATTATTTCATACGGACGGACACCGCATGCAAAATGCATGTGATGTTCAATTCTGACGTTAAAACAGGTGATCTGCGGTCATGATATGTTTCGGTGGGCCCCACCTAATTTTTTTTTTTAAAAAATTGAAATATATCCTGACCGTTGATCACCGTGATCTACGGTCAGGATCAGACACCGCATGCATCTGTATGCAATAATTTCTCGCTTTCCTGAGGAAATCCCTGAATAGATACCTTATCCTTTGTGAATATTTATTCCGTTAGGCAGGGTGTATTAGCTTAATCTAACAGACATCATTAAAGTATAATGCCCCTCATTTATATTTTACTTTTTCAAATAGAGATTTTCAAGGAAGGTGCTTTGAAATAATTCTATGTGATGCACATGATTCTATGCTTTCTTTTGAAGTAAGACTTAGAATTTTATATGAATGATTTACATACGTACCACTCTAATTCTTATATATTTGCATATCTAACACCTAAATTTNCTCAGCTTGATGAGCTGACCGTCATTCAGTCGACTGTGATTTGTTCGGTCGGTATATAGCTATTTGGTCTGCATTCCTTGAAAAATTATTTCATATGGAGGGACACTGCATGCAAGATGCATGTGGTGTTCGATCCTGACCGTAAATCAGGTGATCTACGGTCATGATGTATTTCGGTGGACCCCGCCTAAATTTTTTTTTAAAAAAAATTGAAATATATCATGACCGTAGATCACTGTGATCTACAGTCAGGATCGGACACCGCAGATAAAGATGCATGCGGTGTCTGTATGCAATAATTTCTCGCTTTCTTGAGAAAATCCCTGAATAGATACCTTATCCTTTGTGAATATTTATTCCGTTAGGCATAGAGTGTATTAGCGTAATCTAACAGACATCATTAAGGTATAATGCCCCTAATTTATACTTTACTTTTTCAAATAGAGGTTTTCAAGAAAGGTGCTTTGAAATAGTTCTATATGATGCACATGTTTCTAAGCTTTCTTTTGAAGTAAGATATAGAATTTTATATGAATGATTTACATACGTACCACTCAAATTCTTACATATTTACATATCTAACACCTAAATTTTAATTTTGACAAAAATGCCATCATAACTATTCATAAAAAGGATGTGAAATATTTGGATGATGTAAATATATGTAACAAATAGATTTTCATTGAATTGAAGAAAATTTATTGAAAGAATGTTAGGAAATTAAGCCTGTCAAATCAATTATTTTCTATTTGAAGAAAGGGCTGGACTTACAACTTTGCTTTGAGGTTCTTCTTGGATGGCAAGATTACATTTTAAATGCATTGTATTTGGTTCAATTTAATTTTAGATAAATGCAACATTGCTAGTTAAGGCTGTCAAAGTAGCTCGTTCTTCATAAACAACTCGTGTTCGGCTCATGAAGTTGTTTGTGTTGGATCGTTTGATATGCAAAGAACAAAAATAGCTTTTTTTTAATAAATAATCCAATAGAGTACTATCAATGATTTATTCGTTCATGTTTGACCCTTTTTGAGTTGAAATAATTAAGTTGATTATAAGACTGTAAAGATTTATAATCAAATATAATTATTAATTAAAAAATAAAACTAGAATATATTAAATTATATTTAAATGAATATTTTAATAATAATTGTACGATTTAAATCTCACCCTTACCCTAACATGCTATGATTACATGACTAGGATTGTCAATTGTGTGTTCGGTCTGAGCTTGAGCTCGCTCAAGCTTGACTCGTTTACACCTCTATTGCCAGTATATATGATTTATGACAATTTTTTTTTTCAATTTATTGTTGCCATCAAAATGCGAAGCATTTAGATGACAATAATTTCAACTTTTATCTACCATTATCAAAATATTAAATATTTCTTATGAAATTATTATCAAAACGTCAAATCTAATAATTAATATTAGATAATATTGTAACTTAAGCATATGTTTTTGAACCACAATTACCCCAACTATTGTTCATCTTAATTATTCCATAGCGAGAGAGAAGTTATGTGTAGAAACATAGAAAATATTTGGTCATGACTTTGGATGCATCCGGAGTTCAATAGAGGGGTGACACGTGTAAAGTAGACTAATCACAATATATTGTGATGGGTCCATTTTACACCGCCTTTTTATTAAACTTCGGATGCATCCAAAGTCATGACCTAATATTTTTGAAAAAACATAAGCTATTTATGCTCCGGAGTTAACTAAAAAAATTTAAGATCTCTGAAATGAAATTAAATATTTAAAAGGACTAAGAAAAATAAAATATATAACCCCATCTAATTACCGAATTTTTATCAACATATATATTTAAAAAACTCATTTTTAAGTTATTTATTATAATAATTATAGCTGAATATCTTGTTATTTTATTATATTAATTTTTTTATATATAAATCCAAATTATGTAATGAACTATAATTAAAATAGAGCCGGAATATGAAGACCTGAAAAAATTTATGAAAGTTGTGCGGCGGAAGTGGATCTTAAGTTTTTTCCAAAATGCGGCGGAGTTGACATCGAATGTTGACTGAAGGTAGGTCAACGCACACCCTCATCACCTTCCTTTTTCTATTATAATGATTATTATTTATTTATTTATTTTATTTTGCTGAACTCGGCACATTTTTTGTTATATTATTGCAACTTGATTCAATTACCGCATCATTTTTTTTTCAACCCTCTCTCCCCTTCTATATATATATATATAGAGATGAATGAAATGAGGCTATGATATGAGCCTTGAATCGAACCTCAAATTTGAGGGGACTTACAACTAACAAACAGACACCTGTCAATTGATCCGAGTACATATGACCGTAGCCCCTAACGACCCTCATGTGCATAACTATTTAAAGACCACCCTCACTATAGACAAACTGGCCAAATAATTCAAACCCGTGACATGAGGAAACTTAAGACCTTGAAAGAGGTTGTTCTACTAACACACCCGGCACCTCTCTCTCTCTCTCTATATATTAATCTCTTACGTATAAGAAATTTAAGTGATAAACATGCATACACGTGGCTTTTTTAATGATAATNGCCCTCACTATAGACAAACTGGCCAAATAATTCAAACCCGTGACATGAGGAAACTTACGACCTTGGAAGAGGTTGTTCTACTAACAGGCCATTGCTGACGACACCTCTCTCTCTCTCTCTATATATATATATATATATTAATCTCTTACGTATAAGAAATTTAAGTGATAAACATGCATACACGTGGCTTTTTTAATGATAATATACGTCATGAACGTTGTTTTTTTATTTCTGGAAAAAAAAAACCTTATTTTATTTTTATTTTTGGCATTTTGAGCCTTACAAAGCAAGCTAAAATTAATGACTTCTTGAAAACCAAACCNGCATACATTGGCTTTTTTAATGATAATATACGTCATGAACGTTGTTTTTTTTATTTTTAGAAAAAAAACCTCATTTTTATTTTTATTTTTGGCATTTTGAGCCTTACAAAGCAAGCTAAAATTAATGACTCCTTGAAAACCAAACCAAAACATTAAAAAGGATGCTCACAAATCACATTTACCAAAATCTCATCAGAGAGTTGGGCCAATCTACCTCTTCGAACCTCCAAAAAGCCACCCTTTTTTTTTTTTGAGAAATTGACATACATACCACACAATTCTCTATATTTACATATCTAACCCAAAGTTTGATACTCATACTTGCAATATCTTGGTGTCATAAATTTATGCATTAAAATAAATATTTTATTTTTAAAAGAATAATCATNAAACCAAACCAAAACATTAAAAAGGATGCTCACAAATCACATTTACCAAAACCTCATCAGAGAGTTGGGCCAATCTACCTCTTCGAACCTCCAAAAAGCCACCTTTTTTTTTTTTGAGAAATTTACATACAAACCACACAATTCTCTATATTTACATATCTAACCCAAAGTTTGACTTAACTTGCAATATCTTGGTGTCATAAATTTATGCATTAAAATAAATATTTTATTTTTAAAAAATAATCATAATAATATATATTAAAATTTGAATGTTACACATATAAATATGAATATTTTTATATTTATAAATACATAAAAAATTGTGTTATATATGTAAATACCCTTTTTTAGGAACTTTCCATATTCATACAAACCAAGCACCCACTTTCCTTCATTTTTCAATTTCACTCGAATATCAAATTCTCAATGATTTGATCGTGACACGCATAAACGCATCAATTCAATAGTTCAAAAAAATAATTTGTCTCAATTTGTAAATATAAATGTTTCGGGTGCTCTTTATGTAATTATCCCATACTGTTTATTTTTCTCTTGTTTTGCATCTGCTTAAGTAGAGAGAGAGAGAGGAGATGCAGTTGGTATGAGATTCTCAAAGGAAAAAATGGTAGGAATTAANAGATAATCATAATAATATATATTAAAATTTGAATGTTACAAATATAAATATGAATATTTTTATATTTATAAATACATAAAAAATTGTGTTATATATGTAAATACCCTTTTTTAGGAACTTTCCATATTCATACAAACCAAGCAGTCACTTTCCTTCATTTTTCAATTTCACTCGAATATCAAACTTCATGATAATACCCTACTCCATATTTTTCATTTTTATCAAATTCTCAATGATTTGATCGTGACAAGCATAAACACATCAATTCAATAGTTCAAAAAAATCATTTATCTCAATTTGTAAATATAAATGTTCTGGGTGTTCTTTATGTAATTATCCCATACTGTTTCTTTTTCTCTTGTTTTGCATTGCTTAAGTAGAGAGAGAGAGAGGAGATGCAGTTGGTATGAGATTCTCAAAGGAAAAAATGGTAGGAATTAACAGCAGGAAGAGGCCCTATGGCTTGCTCCTCCTGCTGGCTCTTGCCATGGCGGGGACCTGCGCGGTGGTGCTTCACCAGCTCAGGGAAGGCAGAGTTCTCGGCCTTCTGCTCCAGNGGAGAGAGGAGATGCAGTTGGTATGAGATTCTCAAAGGAAAAAATGGGAGGAATTAACAGCAGGAAGAGGCCCTATGGCTTGCTCCTTCTGCTGGCTCTCGCCATGGCGGCGACCTGCGCGGTGGTGCTTCACCAGCTCAGGGAAGGCAGAGTTCTCGGCCTTCTGCTCCAGGAAAGAGACCAGCAGCTTCTCAACTTTCAGATATTATTGCAGGTTCTGAATATTTACCATTATT
Organism: Phalaenopsis hybrid cultivar; assembly: GCA_002079205.1. NCBI lineage: Eukaryota > Viridiplantae > Streptophyta > Magnoliopsida > Asparagales > Orchidaceae > Phalaenopsis > Phalaenopsis hybrid cultivar. The sequence continues at coordinate 119,435 of JXCR01143365.1, forward strand.
TCTCAATTATCTAAGTTTTTTTCATGCTAATTCATTGCAGATTTATACATTTGTTTCAGTTTATNAATATTTTCCATTATTTCTCAATTATCTAAGTTTTTTTCATGCTAATTCATTGCAGATTTATACATTTGTTTCAGTTTATTAAAATTTATGCTGCACAAATGTCTAATAAATCCTACAGATATCCCAATATCTCATTTTGTTCAAGCCTCATACGGTTTGCTTCTAGAATGATGAAGGAAGATTCACATAAATACCACTTGNATAATAAATCCTACAGATATCCTAAGCACAAGCTTTTTAATGGAGATACAAATGCTATTTTGATTGATCTCATTTTGTTCAAGCCTCATACGGTTTGCTTCTAGAATGATGAAGGAAGATTCACATAAATACCACTTGATTCCTATGTATTTACATATCTATCCTTTACATGTCAATTTTTACACACATGCCATCTTATTTATGCATGAACAAATGCATTTCACCTTTTGAAGGTTGAAATAGTGGTATTTTTGATGTGATACNATCTGAATATCTTATTATTTTATTATATTGCCACGCATTCAATAGTAAATGTTCTCACTATTTAAAATTTTTTTCTTATAAAACAAAATCATGTAATTTCATGTACTTTTTAAATGAATTATAAGTAACATAGAGACGGAATATGAAGAACCAATTATTTTTATGAAAATTGTGCGGCGGATGTGGATCTTAAGAAAGTGCGGCGGAGTTGACAACGAATGTTGACCGAACGTAGGTCAACGCACACCCTCATCACCTTCCTTTTTCTATTATAATGATTATTATTCATTTATTATTTTTTTTATTTTGCTGAACTCGGCACATATATTTTTTTTATATTATTGAAACTTGATTCAATTACCGCATCTTTTTTTTTTCCAACCCTCTCTCTCATATAAATGAATGAACTGAGGCTATGGTACGAGCCTCGAATCTAACCTCAAATTTGAGGAGACTTACAACTGACAAACAGACACCTGACCAATTGATCCGAGTGCATATGACCGGAGCTCCTAAAAACCCCCATGTTCTAACTATTTAAAGACCGCCCTCACCATAAGCAAACTGGTCAAATAATTCAAACCTGTGACCTAAGGAAGCTTACGACTTTAAAAGAGACTGTTCTACTAACAAGCCACGACCGACGATACATTTCTCTCTCTATATATATATATATTAGTCTCTTACGTGTAAGAAATTTAAGTGATAAACATGCATACACGTGGCTTTTTTAATGATAATATAAATCATGAACGTTGTTTTTTTATTTTTAGAAAAAAAAACCTTATTTTTATTTTTATTTTTGGCATTTTGAGCCTTACAAAGCAAGCTAAAATTAATGACTTTCTGGAAAACCAAACCAAAACATTAAAAAAGATGCTTACAAATCACATTTACCAAAACCTCATCAGAGAGTTGGGCCAATCTACCTCTTCGAACATCCAAAAAGCCACCTTTTTTTTTGAGAAATTTACATACATACCACACAATTCTCTATATTTACACATCTAACCCAAAGTTTGATATTTATACTTGCAATATCTTGGTGTCATACATTTATGCATTAAAATAAATATTTTATTTTAAAAAAGATAATCATAGTAATATTTTTAAAATGATATTAAAGTTTTTGAGTGTTATGCATTTAAATATGAATATTTTTATATTTATAAATACATCAAAAATTGTGTTATATATGTAAATACCTTTTTTTTTTCATTTTTATCAAAGTCTCAATGATTTGATCGTGACGCGCATAAACGCATCAATTCAATAGTTCAAAAAAATCATTTATCTCGATTTGTAAATATAAATGTTCCGGGTGCTCTTTATGTAATTATCCCATACTGTTTCTTTTTCTCTTGTTTTGCATCTGCTTAAGTAGAGAGAGAGAGAGAGGAGATGCAGTTGGTATGAGATTCTCAAGGGAAAAAATGGCAGGAATTAACAGCAGGAAGAGGCCCTATGGCTTGCTCCTTCTACTGGCTCTCGCCATGGCGGCGACCTGCGCGGTGGTGCTTCACCAGCTCAGGGAAGGCAGAGTTCTCAGCCTTCTGCTCCAGGAAAGAGACCGGCAGCTTCTCAACTTTCAGATATTATTGCAGGTTCTGAATAGTTTCCATTATTTCTCAATTATCTAAGTTTTTTTCATGCTAATTCATTGCAGATTTATACATTTGTTTCAGTTTATTAAAATTTATGCTGCACAAATGTCGAATAAATCCTACAGATATCCTAAGCACAAGCTTTTTAATGGAGATACAAATACTATTTTGATTGATCTCATTTTGCCCAAGCCTCATATGGTTTGCTTCTAGGATGATGAAGGGAGATTCACATAAATACCACTCAATTCCTATGTATTTACATATCTAACCTTTAAACTTCAATTTTTACATAAATGCCATCTTATTTACGCATGAACAAGTGTATTTCACCTTTTAAAAGTTAAAACAGTGATGTTTTTGATGTGATACAAAAGATTTGGGTCGTAGAAAATGTAAAAAAGCAAAATTTAAGTGCTAGACATGTAAATACATAAGAAATGGGTGGTAAGCATGTAAATGTACCAATGAAAACATGTTGCGAAAGAGTTTATTTTTACTCATTTTATGTGTGAAAATAGAATGAATCAGTATATGTAGGGTATCATTCAAGTTCATTGCTAACTACATGCAACAAATTCCATTTTCTTACCTTTCTAAAATTCAAGATTCTTTCCTCTATTTCTAGACAAACTACTTGAAGGTTAGAAAAATGTACATGTATTCTAATATCTTATATAAAGTATCTAATTATGATGTATTCAGTTAAAAAAAAGGATAATTACATGTATAGCACTATAAACATTGCTATTTACAAAATAACACCCAGGTGATTTTTTGAACTACAGAACCGATGCATTTATGCGTGCCGTACTTTATGAGTTGGAGTTTCACATGAACTTTGTACTTTATGAGTTGGGGTTTCACATGAACTTTGATATTTGAGTGAGAACTTAAAGAATGGATGATATTTGAGCTTGCTGGTTTTGTAAACAACAGTGTTTCAAGCCCTGCTGTTTTTAAAAGAAATTTTTTTTTTTCTCTGTGGTGAGCAGAAAGAAAGAGAAAACTCAAAAGAAATGAAAAGAAAATTATATGATATGAAAGCAAAGATTTTNGTTCAATTAGTAGAAGCTATTGGAGGGAGTTTCCTATTTCAGCTTTATCCCTTTCTGTTCTTTTTTTTATTATGTTGTATATCTTTACTTTTGCTGCGTCCCAAACTCGAGATGTAAAAAACGGGGATTGCATTAGGTTGTCGACAACCAACGTAAAATTTGCCGAAAAATCATTACATGAATCATTTTGATTCTTGTGAATGCTAGGGTGTCCCTTGAATGTGGTGTCAAATAAACAATTGTTCTCACATTTCGGACGGATGCATGTAAAAAAGTTAGTCCATGAAATTAATATTAGGATAAGAACTTGGAATATAAATGCCCACATGTAAATTAATGAAATTAGTTGATAGTATGTTTCATGGAAAGATAAATATCTTATGTATTCAAGAAACTAAATAATTTGGNCTAATATTAGGATAAGAACTTGGAATATAAATACCCACATGTTATTGAATGAAATTAGTTGATAGTATGTTTCATGGAAAGATAAATATCTTATGTATTCAAGAAACTAAATAATTTGGAGAAAAGACTAAAGAGATTAACATCTTAGCTTTTAAACTTTCATATTTAGGTAGGAGTCACACTAGAAATGGTATAGTAGTAATATAGATAAGAGTTTGAAAGATAATATTATAAAAATTAATAGAATTGCAGATAGAATTATAACCGTTAAGAATGTTATTGATATTAAGATTTTTAATATTATAAGTGCTCATCCTTCTCANGATATTTAGGTAGGAGTCGCACTAGAAATGATATAGGAGTAATATAGATAAGAGTTTGAAAGATAATATTATAAAAAATTAATAGAATTGAAGATAGAATTATAACCGTTAAGAATGTTATTGATATTAAGATTTTTAATATTATAAGTGCTCATCCTTCTCAGAAGGTTTAAATATACATTCTAAAGAAAAATTTTGGAATGAACAAGAAGAATTAATACAAATGATATATCTTAAACAAAAAATTTTTATTGGAAAAGACTTAAATTACAGCGGTGGAAGATTTTAAAAATATTCATGGCGGCTATGGTTTTGAAGTGATTAATAAAGAAGATAGAGTCATATTAGATCTTGTTTTAGTGTGTGATTTTATCATTGCAAATATTTTATTCAAGAAAANTGGTGGAAGATTTTAAAAATATTCATGGCGGCTATGGTTTTGAAGTGATTAATGAAGAAGATAGAGTCATATTAGATCTTGTTTTAGTGTGTGATTTTATCATTGCAAATATTTTATTCAAGAAAAGAGATAATATTACTTATAAGAATGAATCTAGTAAAATAAATTAATTATTTTTTTATAAAAAAAGAGATCGTCGAAAGTATAAAGATTGTAAAGTCCAAGTCAGAATTTAAGTATTCAACATCAATTATTAGTTCTAGATTTTAAGATGGAGAGTTGCAAAATAAAAAATACTATGAATTGCTTCATAGAATTAGATGTTTGCACCTAAAAAACACAAATAAATTATTTTTATAAGTAAACTTCAATATTTTAAGATTTGTGATGTTCATAAAGAAACAAAATTTATGTGGGATAAAGTAACAAAAACAATTAAACAAATGACAAAAGATGCACTTAGATAATCAAAAGAAAAAGTTTCTATTAAAAAAAATATATGGTGGTGGAATAATAATGTGCAAGAAAATAAAATGTAAGTTATTATAAAAATTGGTTTAAATGTTAAAGTATAGAGAACTAGAAAAAATATAAAATGAATAATAGAAAGTCTAAGAGAACAATCTGTGACGCTAACAATTATATTTTTAGTGATCATTATAATAGATTAGATACTAAAGAGAGTGAAAATATATGCATAAACTAGTCAAAAAACTTAAAAAATATAGAAATTTAACTCAAGTAAAGTGTACTAAAGATGAAAATAAAAAAATACTTTTCTTAGAAAAAAATATTCAATATAGGTGGGTGAGTTATTTTGATAAACTTTTAAATAAGTTTTTGAAAATATGATTGACCTTAGTGATTGATACACCTAATCAATAATAACTTACTTATTTTGATAAACTTTTAAATAAGTTCCTTGAACCCCACCTTACAAATAGGGTTGTAAACTAGCCGAGCCTGAGTGAGCTAAGGGTCGGCTCTTGTTTGGCTCGTTCGACATTGGCTCGTGTTCGAAATCGGTTCTTATTCGAAATGACTCGTGAACGATGTGTTCGTGTTTGGCTTGAATAATATTTTCCAGCTCGAGTTTGGCTCGAAATTGGAGATGAGTCGAAAGAGGAAGAGGAAGATGACTCGGAACTCAGAAATGGAAGAGAAAGACAAACAAGAAACCCTAAGATTCGTCGCCGAAACCCTGTCACGATTTTGAGAGGAGCAGAGCGCAACTGTCGCCGACTCGTCGAATGCCTTTCGTGATTTTGAGAGGAAGGAGAAGAGTCGTCGACTCACCGAACGCCTTTAGCAATTTTGGAAGAGGGAGAAGCAGTCGAACCCTCGCGATTTTGAGAGGAAGAAGAAGAGTCATAAGAGGGAGAAGCAAGCAAACCCTAAATTTATACTATATATTATATTATATTAATTATATAACTTATATTATATAAATATATAATATTTATATAATTAATATTTATNACGATTTTGAGAGGAAGAAGAAGAGTCATAAGAGGGAGAAGCAAGCGAACCCTAAATTTATAATTATATATTATATTATATTAATTATATAACTTATATTATATAAATATATAATATTTATATAATTAATATTTATTAATAATTTGTTATATATTATAATTTATAGGATTTAATTTTTTAAAATTTGATTATTTTTTTNTTATTTTCGAGCCAATTCGAGCCAAACGCGAGCGAACAAATGTTTGTTCGTGTTCGACTTGTTTACAATTCGAGCTTAAAAATTTGTTCGTGTTGGCTCATTAAGCTTTACGAACGAGCCGAATATGAGATGTTTAACGAGCCGAACAAGAGTTGTTCGCGAGCAACGAGCCAAATTGACAGCCCTACTTACAAAATCTATATGAGTTACAATGTTGGGACTTCATAATAAAATGAGATAGCAGAGAGGAAGAATAAACGCCTCCTTGAGGTATCTAGAGGTCTATAATGCTTTCTCACAATATCCCAAAAATTTTCAGGGAAAGATGCGGTGCTCATAGTCACCTACCTCATTAANTGAGATCTTTCATATCATATAAAAGACCGCTATTTTAAATTTCAAAAGCTGAAATACACATTTTCAATCATAGGTAAGATGGCATACATGCATAAATTGAAGTTTAGGTGATAGATATGTAAATACACTAGGATTGTGGTATGTATGTAAATATTCCTAGAGTATAATAATTGATTTATAAAGGTTCAAAACTTCAACATCCAATGTATTCCAAGCTTTATCTTAGAGTTTTGTATGTGCTTTATTGGGTGGTTCGCTTAAATTCTTCGTGTCAAGTTGCATCTAGAATTTGTCACTTTCCCTTTTACAATTGAGTAGGTGATCTTTGCTGATGGAACATTTATTGATGGAAGCACAAGCGAGCTTTCATGCGACGGGCCATTGCGGGAACCGTTTTCAGTTTTTTGCCAGGTGATTCATGAAAGCTAGTACTTCTTTTGGGAAATTTATGTATCTAGCACACAATTCTTATGTATTTATATATCACAACCTAAAACTTCATATTTACATACATAGCAATTTGGTGTTCTAAATCACTTTTAAAAAGCGGTAATAGTGCTATTTTTGTTGTGATATCAAAGATTTGAGTGTTATGTGTGTAACTATGTGTGTAAATATGAAATTTTAGATGTGAGATATGTAAATAC
>JXCR01143365.1:134585-155502 GCA_002079205.1 Phalaenopsis hybrid cultivar
TGGTGAAGGCGATGCAAAAACAAGCGAAGAAATGGAGAATCAAATGAAAGAAAATGAGTCAAATAGAACTGAAAGTGCAGTGAAAGACATTGTTAGAGATGATAGGATAATTGGGTCTTCTTCAGGTCAGAATCAGCATGATTTGGCAGAGAAAACTCAAGTTACAGAAGTCATGAAAAATTTCTCAATTGATAATAAAAAAACAGCAGATTCTGAATCTGGTGAAAGAAACCTTCCCAGCTTGAAAGAAGAAATGGAAGGGATTGATGAAGTAAGAGAAACCAGGGGAAATAAAAATACAGAAACTAAGAATGACAAACCAGAAGATCAGAAGGAGAGAGATGATGATAACTCGGAAGAAGCAGGAGAAAGTAGCAGCTCAAAAGATCTTCAGCTTCAAGAAATTAATAGCTCTGAAAGTATTCAAAGTTCTCAAGAGAATGGAAATGGCTTCACTGAAACATTACAGAAGGAAGCAGGTAGGGAAGCAAAATTCATGGGGAAGTCAGAAACTGTAGAAAATACTGAAGAAAGTGAAACAAGAAGGAAGAAAACTGATGAGAAGCAAGAAGAACCTGAAGGTCAGCCTGAGAAGGCTGAGAATTTTGAAGACAAACAGAATATATTTTCTTCTGACACGGTTGAAAGAGGCAACTTGAACAACTTCAACGAAGAAGAACGCTAGGAATAAAAAGAAAACACGTGTGCACTAGCTGATAAAGCTGAAATTTAGATTTCTATAATTTTTGTTTAGTCATGGTTATAAATTAGCAGTATTTCGATCTTGTTTTATGGGATTTATAAAGTCCAACTTGTAGGCAAACAGAAACTAAATTAAAAATAAAAAAAATTGGAACTTTCATAGATATGCATAATACTAAATTTTTTGCTTCTAAATTCTACAGCTATGTAAATTACTAATTTTTTGGATCTTCTCCTTTTGCCCCATTTCTTTAGCAATTTTAATTCAAACAGCACCAGCTCAATAAAAACAACGTTTCAAAAATTGAAGTTTAACACTTCAAACATAGCTTTAAAATTTCCCTAAGTTACTTTACGAGATTTTTTTCTCATTAATTAGCCTGTTTGCAAATTATATATGGGGAGAAGCATAAAAAAATTATTGGCTTGCTTTAGCTCATACAAGCTCCTCGTTTGTAATTTTTTTATTAAATATTTTATTGATTAAAAATAAAACACTAGATCAATAACATAGGAATAAACAAGAGAACACATTCAGACATGAATGTAATTCAACCTATTGAGTTAATGAATATATGATATATAACCTAAAAATCAGAGACATTCAAGGTCACATTCCACCTAAATTCATCGCGAAACTCCTATTGCTTTATGATACAGAATTATGTCCCTATTAGGTGGCCATATGGGCTCTACAGGTTCAATTAGTAGAAGCAATTGGAGGGAGTTTTCTATTTCAGCTTATTCCTTTGTGTTCTTTTTTTTATTATGTTGTATATCTTTCCTTTTGTTGGGTCCCAAACCCGAGATGTAAAATGTGGGGATTGCATTAGTTAGTCGACAACCAACGTAAAATTTGCCGAAAATCATTACATGAATCATTTTGATTCTTGTGAATGTTAGGGCGTCCCCTAAATGTGGTGTCAAATAAACAAATGTTCTCATATTTCAGACGGATGCAGGTAAAAAAACTACTCCATGAAACTAACATTAGAATAAGAACTTTGAATATAAGTACCCATACATGTAAATTAATGAAATTAGTTGATATTATGTTTCATGGAAAGATTCATATCTTATGTATTCAAGAAACTAAATGATTTGGAGAAAATACTAAGGAGATTAACATCTTAGCTTTTAAACTTTGATATTTATGAAGCAGTCGCACTAGAAATGGTATAGGAATAATATAGATAAGAGTTTGAAAGATAATATTATAAAAATTAATAGAATTGAAGATAAAATTATAACCCTTAAGATTGTTATTGATATTAAGATTTTTAAAATTATAAGTGCTTGTGCTCCTCAAGTAGGTTTAAATATACATTCTAAAGAAAAATTTTGAAATGAACTAGAAGAATTAATACAAATGATATATCTTTAAAGAAAGAATTTTTTATAGGAGAAGACTTAAATTGACATGTCGGTACAATCGTGGAAGATTTTAGAAGTATTCATGGTGGCTACGGTTTTGAAATAATTAATGAAAAAGGTAGAGCTATATTAGATCTTGCTTTAGAGTGTGATTTTATCATTGCAAATATTTTATTCAAGAAAATAGATATTATTACTTATAAGAATGAATCTAATAAAACAAATTGATTATTTTTTTATAAAAAAAAGATCGTCGAGAGTATAAAGATTGTAAATTTCAAGTGAGAATTTAAGTACTCAACATCGATTATTAGTTCTAGATTTTAAGATGGAGAGTTGCAAAATAAAAAATACTATGAATTGCTTCATATAATTAGATGTTGACACCTAAAAGACACAAATAAAATTATTTTTATAAATAAACTTCAATTTTTGAAGATTTGTGATGTTCATAAAGAAACAAAATTTATGTGGGATAAAGTAACAAATACAATTAAACAAACGACAAAAGATGTACTTGGAAAATTAAAAGAAAAAGTTTCTATTAAAAAAAATATATGGTGGTGATATAATAATATGGAAGAACATAAAATGTAAATTATTATAAAAATTGGTTTAAATGTTAAAGTATAGAGAACTAGAAAAAATATAAAATGACTCCTAGAAAGTCTAAGAGAACAATCTGTGACGCTAAAAATTATGTTTTTAGTGATCGTTATAATAGATTAGATACTAAAGAGAGTGAAAAATATATGCATAAACTAGCAAAAAAAGTTAAAAAAAATAGAGATTTAACTCAAGTAAAGTGTATTAAAAATGACAATCAAAAAGTACTTTTTTTAGAAAAAAAATATTTAATAGAGGTAGGTGAGTTATTTTGATAAACTTTTCAATAAGTTTCTGAAAATATGATTGACCTTAGTGATCTCAATATCGTTAATAATAATAAAATATTTCATTTTTACCGTCGTGTTAGTAAAAAAAAGGTTGAGACCTTAAAGAAAACTAAGGGTGGAAAGTCCATAGGACCTGATGATATCTCAATTGAAGTATATAAATATTTAGAAGATTTGACAGTTTCTTGGGTTACTAAACTCTTTATTATTATTTTAAAATCTAAGGAGATACTTGAGGACTGAATGAAGAGTATTTTGGTCACCATTTTTAAGAATATAATAGATACACAAAAGTGTGCAAATTATAAAGGAATTAAGTTGATGTGTCATATTTTAAAATTATGGGAGAGAAAAATTGAACATAGGTTAAGACGTATTACAATAACCATTCTAGATTTATATCGGGCAGGTCTACTATGGAAGCTATACATTTATGGAGTTAAACATTGGAGTTTAAAGGCCTTCATTTGAGTATAACTAAAACTGAATACATGGAATGTAATTTTAGTAGTAGTAGCTCTAGTGATAAAGTTGTAACTACAAGATATTAAATCATTAAAAGGTTTGAACGCTTTAGATATCTCGAATCTATTGTTCAAAGTGATGGTGATATTGATGGGGATGCTATTAACGAAATTCAAGATGGTTGGTTGAAGTTGAGGAATGCTTCGGGCCTATTGTGTAATAGAAAAGTACTGCATAGACAGAAAGAAAAATTTTATAAGTTGGTGGTGAGACACTTGCGAGAGATCACGACCTGTTCCAACAAGTTGTAGAAATCGACGAGTGTCTCATGTTGACTTGACGACCCACCAATTGAGCGCAGAACCTGACAAAGACTTCTGCATCTCATGCCGAGACTTCCTCTGCTCGCTCCTATAGCAGCCAAAGCCTCTCCAACAACACTCTGACTGCCATAATCATACCTGCAACCATCGAAATCCCTCCAGAAAGCCTATAGGCCCTTCTCTACTCCGTATCATAGTTGTTGGAGTCCGTTCATGCAACAAGCAGAAGCCAACTCCGTAATCCAACCATAAACATGCATAGGGTTGATGACAAAGCACAAAATTAAGACTAGTTCTTCTCCGGATATTAGTTCTGAATCAGAAACCAGACATTTTGTTTGAATAGCCCCTGAATTCTATTCATTAATCACAAACCATAAACTCAATGATCATAACTTTCTTCATTGGTCCCAATCCATGTTGATGTGCATTTGTGGAATAAAAAAAAGAGAAAAATCTCACCAGAGAGGGCACAATTCTCGAGCTTATTGATCCTAAGCATCACTAATGGAAGATTTAGAATAATATGGCAATGTCTTGACTGATCAATTCTATGACTACAGAAGATTGAGAAAATTTGTAACTTTACAAGACAACAAGAAAGATTTAGAAAGTAGCTCGTACGATTTATTCTAGTATCGAAAACACCATAGAATTGTTTAAGATTAAGAACAAACCACAAGAGCTTCGAGAAGAAAAGTTGAGTGTTACTCAAATACTTCAACACACAATCAAGGTACTAGTTACAATTAGATATGCATGATACAGATATATGAAAGTTCCATGAAAATGTTGTTATGTATAAAACAATAGTGGAGAAGAAAATGATGATCAAATTCTTATTGGGTTTAAATAAGAGCTTAAATGAGGTCTGAGGAAGAATCAATGAATGAAACCTCTCTCTACCACGAAGAAAGCTTTTGTTGAAGTTAGAAGAGAAAAAATTAGGAAGAAGCTCATAATGATAGGAAGTGTGAGTTCATCTAGCACTGAGAGCTCAGCTTTGTACAAACATAACTCCTCCCATGACTCAAAGAAAAAAAAGAATTGTCAATTGTGAGAACATTATAAGAAACGTGGCCACACACATGACAAATGTTGACAACTATATGGAAAACTTGTAGATGGTAAACTTGGAAAAGGGAGAAAAGACCAGGACAGTAAGGCCGCGCTGCTACCTCATCTGATGGTTTGGCCCACCCTAGTCTATTTACTAAGAACAGCTAGAGGTTTTGCTTTACTTACTAGTATGACTGAGGAGCCTTCCAGCATGATGATACACCAAGGAATCATATCTTTCTCCTATCTTACTAATAATGGAAGATTTCGACCTTAGATAATATAGATTCAAGTGCTTCTGATCACATGACTGAAAACATTTATGCTCTCATCAACTAGTAAGAGATCACCACCTCCAAATTTGTTAGATTTGCTAATGGATCTCACTCTAGCATTGTTGGGAAAAAGTGAAAGTCTCCAAAGATATTCAACTTTCTTTGGAGTCATATGTTTCACAACAAGATTGCAACTTACTTTCAATTAGCAAGCTTACTCATGACTTGACTTGTGTTATTAAATTCTACTTTGACTATTGTGAATTTCAAGTGGTGGATTCAGGAAAGGCGACTGGCCGTGCAGAATTGCATCAAGGTCTATGCTTGCTCAAGGAGAGCTATTCTCTTTATACACAAGTTTTTTCTCCACCATTCTCCTCAAGTTTTATTATGGCATTGTCTTCTAGATCATCGTAATTTTCATTATGTAACAAAGTTGTACTCCAATCTCTTTATTAATAGAAAGTCAAAGTATTATCCGTCTGAACATACTCATCATGTGTATCATCTATATATCAATTGAAAATGTCACATCCTTTTTTTATCATCCACAAAGACATTTAGAATCCATCAAAATGGAAAACTATCAATTGAGCAAGATGGTTGGTCTCCTTCATTGATGATCACCCTCGAACCAATTGGATATTTCTCAAGAAGGAGATATATGAAACTACACAAGTCTTTCAGGTCCTTTGTGACATGATTTACACTCAATTCCACTACAATATTAAGAATATTAAAACTCATAATACAAAGAAATACTTCGGCTCGTTCGACATTGGCTTGTGTTCGAAATGGCCTGTGAATGGTGTGTCCGTGTTCGGCTCGAATAATATTTTTCAGCTTGAGTTCGACTCGAAATTGGATGAGATGAGTCGGAAGAGGAAGATAAACAACAAACCCTCAGCTCTCGCCGTTGAAACTCTTTCGCGATTTACAGAGGAGTGCGGTCGTCGCTGACTCGCCGAACGCCTTTCGCGATTTTGACAGGAAGGAGAAGAGTTGTCAACTCACCGAACGCCTTTTGTGATTTTGGAAGAGGGAGAAGCAGCCGAACCCTCACGATTTTGAGAGGAAGGAGAAGCGTCAGAAGAGGGAGAAGCAACCGAACCCTAAATTTATACTTATATATTATATTATATTAATTATACAGCTTATATTATACAAATATATAATATTTATATAAGTAATATTTATTAATAATTTGTTATATATGATAATTTATAGAATTTATTTTTTTAAAATTTGATTTTTTTTTTTTTTTGAGACAATTCGAGTCGAACACGAGCGAACAAACGTTTGTTCGTGTTCGGCTCGTTTATATTTTAAGCTTAAAAATTTATTCGAGCCGAACACGAGCTGTTCGCAAACAACGAGCGAAATTGACAGCCCTACTTACAAATAATGGTATCCATATGAGTTCCTCTGTTGGGACTCCATAATAAAATGAGATAGCCGAGAGGAAGAATATACGTCTCCTTGAGGTACCTAGGTCTATAATGCTTTCTCACAATATCCCAAAAATTTTCAAGGAAAGATGTGGTGCTCATAGCCACCTACCTCATTAATAAAATATTGAGCAAGATCCTTGAATTCATAGACCCTCTCCATGTTTTGACGAAACATATGCTTATGTTAGAGCCTTTCCATCCAATCTTCCTCTAAAAATATTTGGTTGTCTCTTTTGTTCACATTCACTGAAGGCTTGCCCCAAAATCCATCATATACATCTTTCTTGATTATGCTTCTAACAAAAAAGGGTACAATTGATATTCTCCCATTACTAAAAAAAGAATATAACTAAATGGATGTTACATTCTTTGAAAAACAATCATATTATCCCAAATCTTAAATTTAGGGGAGAGTCTGGGTGGAAAATCATATTTGGGACACCACTAAAGATACCCACACTAAACTAGAGTCACCACAACCTTATCTACATCCCTTTAACCATCCCGTCTACAAAGTCTCACCACTTGAAATTATCTAATATGAGACTGACAAAAAAAAAATGCACCGGAAACTTTATATGTACACTAGAAAAAAGAAATCCATTGAGCAGGATAAAATAATATGTAACCACAGAACTGTTCACAATCAAACCTGAATTCACACATCTATGAAGTTACAAGGGGGGAGGAATCTAGTGGAGAATACAGGGAGAGTTGCACATATTATACTATCCAGGAGAATGTTGGCTATAGGAAGTTATCATCACCTTTTAAAACTTTTTTTATCGAATCTTGATGGTGTATAGATACCCAATCCTATTCATGCAGCACTTCAAAGTCCAAAATGGAAAAAGACAATTGAAGAGGAGATTCAAACAATTGATCTAAATGACATATGAACCTTTACAAAACTTCCTCCAGATAAAAAAATATGTTGGGTGCAAATGAGTGCTCAATGTCAAGTTGAGCATTGAGAGGTTCAAGGCTAGATTGGTGGCTAAAAGTTTCACTCAGTCTTATGCGATAAACTATCAAAGACATTTGCACAAGTGACCAAGTTGAACACTGTAAGAGTTCTCCTTTCCTTGGCAGTTAACAAAAAAAGAGAACTGCATCAACTTGATATAAAGAACAACTTTCAAGAAGAAGTGTATAAGAAGATCCTATCGGGGCTGGAAAACAACTTAAATAAATATTTGATTTCTAAACTATGAGAATCACTTTATGGCCTCAAATAATCTCCACGGACTTGGTTTGACAGGTTTGCCAAGACTATGAAATACAATAGGTACATCCAATGCCAAGCTGATCATACATTGTTCATAAAGCATACACAGGGAGATAAGAAAGCTATACTCAGTGTATGTAAGTGGCGATCCTGACAGTTGATGATGAAAAGAAGATTGGAAAGATTTAGGAGGGTCTTGCCAATGAATTTAAAATCAAGAATCTATGAGCTATAAGATACTTTCTAGGCATGAAAATGGCTAGATCAAAGAAGAGAATTATGATATCCCAAATAAAGTACATCCTAGCATACTAAACGAGACATAAATGCTAGTGTAAACCTGCTGAGACTCTTATAGATTTCAACAAAAAAATTACATTCAGAGGGAGAATAGAAATTAATAAAAAAAAGTGGATACTAGAAATTGATAGAAAGACTTATATACTTGTCACACACTATACCTGAGCCTTATTCTGTCAGCATTGCGAGCAAATATATGAATAGTCCAAATGAATAATATTTGGTAATGATTTACAAAATATTGAGGTTTCTTAAGAAGGCCCCAGGTATTGTTTAAGAAATCAAACAACATGAAGGAAGAAGTTTACACTGATGTTAGTTGGGCAGGAGAACTCACGGGCATAATATCCACATATGGGTATTATTGCTATTTATAGAGAAATCTTGTCAAAAGAAAGAGAAAGAAGTAAACAATGGCTCTAAAAGTAGTGCAAAATCCGAGTATCGGGCAATTGCTTTGGGAATTTGCGAAAGAATGTGAATCCAAAACTTACTAAATGACATGAGATGCTTCACGTTCAATTCCATAAAAATATTTTGTGACGGTCAATATTCCATTATTATTGCAAAAAATTGTGTGCATCATGACATAACCAAACACATTAGGATTGATAGATATTTTATATCTGGAAAAGTCATTGGTGGCATTGTAAACTTAGTCTACGTTCCAACTCATCTCCAAGTTGCTGATGTCTTCACTAAATCCCTACCTCTAGGTAGCTTCATTGCTTTGAGTACCAAGCTAGATCTTTACAACATTTATGACCCAGCTTTAGGAGGAGTGTGAAATTTTGTCACTATTAGGTGGCCCAAACCGCCGGCTATATGGGCCCCATAGGTGCAACTTGTGGAAGCCATGGGAGGGAGTTTCCTATTTCAACTTTATTACTATTTATTATTTTCCTATTATGTTGTATGTCTTTCTTTCTTTATTTATTTTGTATTCGGTAAGTTATAATGACATTTATTATGTTTTGCCCTAACGTTTCTTCATATAATAAGGAGAAAATGTGATTTGAATATATGGAATAAGAGAAAATTGTTTCTCGGCCTTTCTTCAAACTTCAACACTAAGAAGTCATCCTAGATAAAATTTAAATATTGCCTTCAAAACACATACATAAATGCAGAAATGGATTCTTGAGTATCATGCTCTTCAATATCGACATGTTGCGGAAAAATTAATCTTCAAAATTGTGTTGGTGACTAAGAGACAAATTTTCAAAATCACAATCAGAAAGTTTTTTTTTCTAAAAAAAATTGATGTGCACAACCCGAAAAATTTAATAACCTGGTTTTGACTACCAAAAGAAAAGGATAATTTCAAGAAATTCACAACCAAAACATTTACCAATGGCCTGTGGATTCCACTCATTCACTGCTTTTATTGTGAGAATTAAAAATCACTTTTAAGTTGCATAAGAATCTAAGAAATTTATCGGGAATATAACTAAAGACCTGTAATATAATCACAAACTTGCAGATAAGCCCGGCCAAAGAAATAAAAACTGTTAATTTTCTAATCCAAAGATAGCAATTCAAATATTATTGAATCTGAATTTCAGATAACAGTACACATGAAATACAGCATAAAATTCTCAGAGTAGAGAACAGGGAACAAAGAAACCAAAATTTTGCAAAATTTAATCAATGAAAAATTAAACAACAGTTGGCATAAATTAATTTCAAACATAAAGAGTTTTTGACGAGTAACTAAGCAGACATTATTCTACAATAAGGAGATAATCAAACCTGCAATAAAATGAATAGTTACATTCTGAGTTTCTTAAGGAGTCTCAGCCATCTTGGGGTCTCTTCCTCAAAAATATAGGTAAGGGGAGAAACTAGCACTCCGCTACCACCAATCTGCATGAATATTTTCGATATTAGAAAGAAAAAAGCTTTATTTTTTTTATATAGATACCACACAAATCATTTATACCACATAAAAAATACCACTACTTTGGCCTTTAAAAAGTGAAATACACATTTTCATGCATAGACAGACAACATGATATATATGTAAAAATTAAAGTTTAGATGTTTCCTAAAAAAAATTAAAAAGAAAGAATTTCATGGTTAGAATTACTAAAACAAAATCTAGTCAAATATTTGTCCATATAAAACTAACATATCACTAAAAGCAATCAATAAGTGTACAAAATATTTCTTACCAAATAAGTTGTCCAGTTTAAGGGAAAACTATTTTGATTTTACCTGTTCCCGGATTGAATCAGTGTTAGCCTCAAAGAAGAAGTGATTATACACAAACTTAAACTAATCCTAATAATCATGAAATATTTCATGTTTGATAATTGCTCAAGAAGAAAATACAATAATGTATTAGCAGGAATGAAAAAGACCAAAAACAATTGATAATAATAAGAACTCTCAAACTCTGTTTAGGTTATACATAACAAAAAGTTTCATTGATACTTCACACGTGCCTTGCACACAAAGCAACGCTGATCATTTGAGAATATGTTTCTAAATTCATCAACTTTAATAATCGCTAAGAATCAAAACAGGAAATGGATAAAAGTGACACGTGGCAGGGAGGGGCGTCTCCCGTTCTTGTGCGGGATGCAGCAATTTCGAGCTGCCTGGGTCGGTTCAGCCAGGGCCTGCGTGAACCAGTTCAATCCCAATAATCTGAAAAACCGGTTAGGGCTCTGAATTTAGCTCAAAGATTATTAATAGCTCAAAAATTGATTCGAATTTTGGCTCGGATCGACATAAACGAGCTAAGCTAGAAGACGAAACTTTGTATTGAAATTTTTTCAAGCCGATTTCGAGCCATACATGGATCGGCTCGTATTATTTTGTATTTATTANGGATCGACATAAACGAGCTAAGCTAAAAGACGAAACTTTATATTGAAATTTTTTCAAGCCGACTTTGAGCCATACATGGATCGGCTCGTATTATTTTGTATTTATTAAAATTATATATATAATACTAATTAAAATNAGATCGACATAAACGAGCTAAGCTAAAAGACGAAACTTTGTATTGAAATTTTTTTCAAGCCGATTTTGAGCCATACATGGATCGGCTCGTATTATTTTGTATTTATTAAAATTATATATATAATACTAATTAAAATTGAATAAAACGAGTTACGAGTCACGAGCCGATTTCGAGCAGAAAGCGGATCCAAATAACACAGTTTGAGACAGTTAGTTTCAATTTTGAGTGGGATCAAACTATTTTTGAGCTGAAACGAATCCAAATAACTCAATTTGAGCCAGCTCGTTTCAATTTCAAGCGGGATCGAATTTNGTTTTTGAGCTGAAACGAATCCAAATAACTCAATTTGAGCCAGCTCGTTTCAATTTTGAAGCGGGATCGAATTTGATTCAATTTTGAGCCAACTCGACTCAAAATGAAATATAACGAGCCACGAGTCAATTTTGAGCCGTAATAAATCTATTCCAGTCGACCCTAGCTATGTTCAAAATCAGACCGTTAATAGCCTTAGCTCAGATTGATCCTTACCATAGATTTGTAGTTTAACTGAAGGGACCCTATCCTTTAGTCACCCTTAGTCTATAAGTATGTTATTTTCACGTTTTAGGACAGTTTTTAAGTTATGCTTCTATCGGGACAGTCGTCGGCGCCTCCTATGTTCACTTCTAGGGTTTTATTTAATAGCGAGTGGTGCTCCGATTGTATCTCATTCTAAGGTGGTAATCACCCTCAACTATTCCTCCCCCTCTCTTCGCTTCCATCATCTCTTTTCCTCATTGCAGGGATCCCCAAATAGCTATCCTATCTGTCTCCTGCAACCACAACCACCTTCCCTGTTGCCTGCTACTTTCTCCCACCTTCAGCCAACCCACTTATCTTCCACCTACAACTTCCAGTCGTAACCATCCACATCCCTTCCACAGACACCCTTGCTGAACTTCCCAGTACAGCCTATTCCCCACCTTTCAAGTTTCCTACCTCAGCCTCCCTATAGCCTGCTACCACCCCATTACAGGTAACCCGCCACCAGCCATCTTTCTGATCCCAATCAACCTCCCAACTTGTTGTCGCTCCACCCAGCCTACTCTCCACCGTCCAGCTTTCCTGCTCACCCTCCATCATCCCACCGCAACACACTTTCCAAGCCACATAGCCGACCACCACCTGTGAAATACAACCCTAGTGAGTTGAATGTTATGTTGTCGTTATTACCCTTTTTCGTTTGTTGGTTATAACCATTTATTTTCTCTTTCAGTAGTATTTGCATGCTTATCGTTGTTTGGGTTAAATTTTTTATCATTTGGTATCAAAGCTAAGTCTAATACTAATCCTATTCTACGGTCACCTAAACCACCCTACCTAACCCAAATTTTTTCTTTCCCACACGACATCCCACCAATACACCCTATCATCCCNAATCGGGCAATTGCTTTGGGAATTTGCGAAAGAATGTGAATCCAAAACTTACTAAATGACTTGAGATGATCCACGTTCAATTCCATAAAAATATTTTGTGACGGTCAATCTTCCCATTATTATTGCAAAAAACCGTGTGCATCATGACATAACCAAACATATTGGGATTGATAGATATTTTATATCTGAAAAAGTCATTGGTGGCATTGTAAACTTAGTCTACGTTCCAACTCATCTCCAAGTTGTTGATGTCTTCGCTAAATCCCTACCTCTAGGTAGCTTCACTGCTTTGAGTACCAAGTTGGATCTTTACAACATCTATGACCCAGCTTTAGGAGGAGTGTCGAATTCTATCACTATTAGGTGGCCCAAACCGCCGGCTATATGGGCCCCACAGGTGCAACTTGTGGAAGAAATGGGAGGGAGTTTCCTATTTCAACTTTAATACTTTTTATTATTTTCTTATTATGTTGTTTGTCTTTCTTTCTTTATTTATTTTGTATTTGGTAAGTTATAATGACATTTATTATGTTTTTCCCNTGTGGAATTCTATCACTATTAGGTGGCCCAAACCGCCGGCTATATGGGCCCCACAGGTGCAACTTGTGGAAGCAATGGGAGGGAGTTTCCTATTTCAACTTTAATACTTTTTATTATTTTCTTATGATGTTGTTTGTCTTTCTTTCTTTATTTATTTTGTATTTGGTAAGTTATAATGACATTTATTATGTTTTGCCCTAACCTTTCTTCATATAATAAGGGGAAAATGTAATTTGAATATATGGAATAAGAGAATATTGTTTCTCTGCCTTTCTTCAAACTTCAACACTAAGAAGTCATCTTAGATAAAATTTAAATATTGCCTTCAAAACACATACATAAATGCAGAAATGGATTCTTGAGTATCATGCTCTTCAATATCGACATGCTACGGCGAAAAATTAATCTTCAAAATTGTGTTGGTGACTAAGAGACATATTTTCAAAATCACAATCAGAAAGTTTTTTTTCTAAAAAAAATTGATGAGCACAACCCGAAAAATTCAATAACCTGGTTTTGACTACCAAAAGTAAAGGATAATTTCAAGAAATTCACAACCAAAACATTTACCAATTGCCTATGGATTCCACTCATTCACTGCTTTTATTGTGAGAATTAAAAATCACTTTTAAGTTGCATAAGAATCTAAGAAATTTATCGGGAATATAACTAAAGACCTGTAATATAATCACAAACTTGCAGATAAGCCCGGCCAAAGAAATAAAAACTGTTAATTNATGCATGGTTATGACTCAAACTCATCATATAAATGACCATAAAATTATTAAATTATGGCCACTATCTGCCAACCCCACTACGTCATGCTCCCCGATCTGTCTCCAAAGTTTCAAGGTGCGGTTCACTGTGAACCAGACCACCGAGTTCAATAAGACATCTTCCACATCCAAGTGAGGGTGCTCCTGCTCCACCACAATCTCATCTATTTCTTCATCCCTTGTCATCTCATCACACACTGTAAGAACCTGCAAGGTCAGATCATTGTAACGGTGTCTTAGGGAAATATCTCATCACATCAAAAACATAACTCCTTGATTTAGAGCTACTAAAAAACTCATCATTCGCGAACAGCTCGTGTTCGACTCGTTAAGTGCTCGTGTTTGATTCATTCATTAAGCAAGCAAACCAAACACGAACAATTTTTTTCAGTTTTATTTATAAATAAGCCGAACACGAATAAAGATTTGTTTGTTCGTGTTCGGCTCATTTCGGATCAAAATGATTAAATAATATTATTTATTTATAACACTTTTATATTAATTTTTATACTGTATTTAAAAAAATCATGTAAGAGATTTGGGTTGTATAAATGCAAAAAAATAAAATATAGGCGTTAGATATGTAAATTGCTAGGAATTAGTTTGTATGTATTTAAATGCCAAAAAGAAAAAAAAACAAGCCTAAGCCCAAACCCATCTCACGATATGGTTGTCCAAAAAGCTCTTTGTTCTCAAACAGCTCATGTTCGGCTCGTTAAGCAGTTCGTGTTCGAATCATTCGTTAATTAAATGAGTCGAACAAGAATATTTTTTTAAGCTCGAATTATAAACGAGCTAAACACAAACAAAAATACATTTTAATAAGTCAAACACGAATAAGACTTGGGCTAGCTCAAGCTCGGCTCGTTCACACCCCTACCTTGGCATGCTTCTCTTGAATCTTTGTCTGTGTAAGACATTTTAAAGTCACTTCCAATTGTGGCCCATTATTCTTGGCCATAGAGCCTCCTTTTGGAATCCCAATGTGAGTTTTTGGTATCGCCATGATTGTAGCATTTTGATAAAACACTTCATTGGTACAAACTCCTATTAGATCGTTTTATGGTGTTTTTATCTTTAACCATCTATGCTAATTTCATAATTTACCTCAATCCTCACAATCTTAGCAAACAAAGCGTTGCCCGAACTTCTGACATCAAACTCTTCATGAAGTTTCCTTTCAATACTGCTTCTGATATCCCTCTCAAATGGCTGGTTAGCATCTCAAATTTCTCTTTATAATCCATGATGGCCCTTTCCTAGAACAATACAAAAAATTGATCTTGTAAATCCCCTTCGTGAATCTAAAATGCTCCAACGGTTGATCCTTCAATTCTTCTCATGTTCAAATTGAGTGACATTGTTCTCTTTATAATCCATGTTCAAAGTATCTCTTCACGTGATAAACCCAACTACAAGCATCCTTTTCTTAAAAAAACGGCATTTTCAACTTCCTTATGTGCGAGTAACTTCCCCAATTTCCTCGAACGAAGCTCATTCCACCCATGAACCAGTAGTTGGGTTCTCTTCCTCAACCAAAATTAATTTTCCTACTTCCAGAAGTTTGACTCGCCCATAATCAACTTGTTCATCCCCATAGGCTCTTGAATCAGCTTCTACTTAGAGGATTGTCGTGATTATCACAGTAAAGGGTATCGACATGATTGGATGCAACCCTTGGTCGGGTTCCTACCCACCGTGGTTCCTTATTCATGGCCAAATTAAATTCCTTTGAATTTGTCTTCTACAAGCCCAAATCACATGCCAACACCTAATTCCACTGCTTTTGCTCGTTCTAGCCCTCCTGCTGTCGTGTGATCCCTTCCAATTGCTGTCACTCTAGCCCTCCATAAGTTGTCACTCGATCCCACAGCCCATGATCTTCCTAAGGCAGCGATGATGTCCCCCGCGTAACTCCTCGTGTGGTTGGGGGTTCTCTTCTCACATTTGCAGTCCGATCTCGCATCCCCTAGCGACTGAATCGCCTCTTGTGGAACCCCGCGTAACTCCTCCTGTGGAACTCTGCGATCTTTTTCATAATTTCTTCCAGGGTCATGAATCGCCTCTCCATAGTTGAGAACCGCCCATCCATCGATAAGAAATACTCCTCCATTTCTGATCTGAGTTGGCTCACCTCTACGTCTAATTTCTCCTCCAAAGCATCGATTTTTTTTGCCGTATCTTCTCCCAAATGCGTATCTGATACCAATTTCATCAAAACAAGACTAGTTTCCACATAAATTAGGGAAAAATAAAATATTTTACTTCACCTGCACAAAATAACATGACCTCAAATGCATAAATGATAGATCTACAATTCGAGAGGTGGGCAATTATCTCCCAAATACTAACTCCTAAAATTCAAACAACAATCGTATACAAAATCCTAATCCTATTAAGCCCTATTTATACCAAACAATAAAAATTAACAAATGATTAAATTACCCTCTCAGACTTGCGCCTAAAATAGGCCTTTAAATTATTTGGCAGGCTCGATGTAGGTTCCATGGGACCACTCGACTTAGTAGAGCACAAGGCAAAAGGTTCTGTCCTAACACAAATTTTTTTGCGGCAGCCCAGTTGGGTATTTATTCTTAAAGCTAATAACGTTCAGTAACATCAATCCTTACACCAGTAATATGTATATAAANGTTATGACTCAAACTCACCATATAAATGACCATAAAATTATTAAATTATGGCCACTATCTGCCAACCCCACTACATCATGCTCCCCGATCTGTCTCCAAAGTTTCAAGGTGCGGTTCACTGTGAACCGGACCACCGAGTTCAATAAGACATCTTCCACATCCAAGTGAGGGTGTTCCTACTCCACCACAATCTCATCTATTTCTTCATCCCTTGCCATCTCATCACACACTGTGAGAACCTGCAAGGTCAGATCATTGTAACGGTGTCTTAGGGAAATATCTCATCACATCAAAAACATAACTCCTTGATTTAGAGCTACTAAAAAACTCATCATTCGCAAACAACTCGTGTTCGACTCGTTAAGTGCCCGTGTTTGATTCGTTCATTAAGCAAGCAAACCAAACACGAACAATTTTTTAGTTTTATTTATAAATAAGCCGAACACGAACAAAGATTTGTTTGTTCGTGTTCAGCTCATTTCGGATCAAAAGGATTAAATAATATTATTTATTTATAACACTTTTATATTAATTTTTTATACTGTATTTAAAAAAAAAATCATATAAGAGATTTGGGTGGAATAAATGCAAAAAAATAAAATATAGGTGTTAGATATGTAAATTGCTAGGAATTAGTTGGTATATATTTAAATGCCAAAAAGGAAAAAAAACAAGCCTAAGCCCAAACCCATCTCACGGTATGGTTGTCCAAAAAGCTCTTTGTTCGCAAACAGCTCATGTTCGGCTCGTTAAACAGATCGTGTTCGAATCATTCGTTAATTAAATGAGTCGAACAAGAATAATTTTTTAAGCTCGAATTATAAAAGAGCTAAACACAAACAAAAATATATTTTAATGAGTCAAACATGAATAAAACTTGGTCTTGCTCAAGCTCGGCTCGTTCACACCCCTACCTTGGCATGCTTCTCTTGAATCTTCGTCTCTGTAAGACATTTTAAAGTCACTTCAAATTGTGGCCCATTATTCTTGGCCATAGAGCTTCCTTTTGGAATCTCAATGTGACTTTTTGGTATCGCCATGGTTGTAGCATTTTGATAAAACACTTCAATGGTACAAACTCCTATTAGATTGTTTTATGGTGTTTTTATCTTTAATCATCTATGCTAATTTCATAATTTACCTCAATCCTCGCAATCTTAGCAAACAAAGCATTGCCCGAACTTCTGACATCAAACTCTTCATGAAGTTTCCTTTCAATACCACTTCTGATATCCCTCTCAAATGGTTAGATAACATCTCAAATTTCTCTTTATAATTCATGATGGCCCTTTCCTAGAACAATACAAAAAAATTGATTTTGTAAATCCCCTTCCCACGTGAATCTAAAATGCTCCAACGGTTGATCCTTGAATTCTTCTCATGTTCAGATTGACTGACATTGTTCTCTTTGTTGATACCACGCTAGAACCTTCACTTCCAAATGAAGAGTCCCCTCCATCAATTTTTCTTTCTCTGTCAGCTCATTAATAGCAAAGTATCTCTCCACGTGATAAACCCAACCACGAGTATCCTCTTCTTCAAAAATCAGCATTTTCAACTTCCTTATGTGCAAGTAACTTCCCCAATTTCCTCGAACGAAGCTCATCCCACCCATGAACCAGTAGTTGGGTTCTCTTCCTCAACCAAAATTAATTTTCCTACTTTCAGAAGTTTGACTCGCCCATAATCAACTTGTTCATCCCCATAGGCTCCTGAATCAGCTTTTACTTAGAGGATTGCCGTGATTATCACAGTAAAGGGTATTGACATGATTGGATGCAACCCTTGGTCGGGTTCCTACCCACCGTTGTTCCTTATTCATGGCCAAATTAAATTCCTTTGAATTTGTCTTCTACAAGCCCGAATCGCATGCCAACACCTAATTCCATCTGCTTTTGCTCGTTCTAGCCCTCCTGCTGTCATGTGATCCCTTCCAATTGTTGTCGCTCTAGCCCTCCATAAGTTGTCACTCGATCCCACAACCCATGATCTTCCTAAGGCAACGACGATGTCCCCTGCATAACTCCTCGTGTGGTTGGGGGTTCTCTTCTCACATTTGCAGTCCGATCTCGCATCCCCTAGCGACGGCTCTAGAGATCATGCCCGTCGTCGACACCATCATAGGCGACGGAGGTTTTGAGTGGAACTCTACGATATTTTTCATCATTTCTTCCAGGGTCATGAATCACCTCTCCATGGTTGAGAACCGCCCATCCATGGATAAGAAATACTCCTCTATTTCTGATCTGAGTTGGCTCACCTCTACGTCTAATTTTTCCTCCAAAGCATCGATTTTTTTGGCCGTATTTTCTCCCAAATATATCTCTAATACCAATTTGATAAAAACAAGACTAGTTTCCACATAAATTAGGGAAAAATAAAATATTTTACTTCACCTGCACAAAATAACACAACCTCAAATGCATAAATGATAGATCTACAATTTGAGAGGTAGGCAATTATCTCCCAAATCCTAACTCCTAAAATTCAAACAACAATCATATGCGAAACCCTAATCCTATTAAGCCCTATTTATACCAAACAATAAAAATTAACAAATGATTAAATTACCCTCTCAGACTTGCGCCTAAAATAGGCCTTTAAATTATTTGGCAAGCTCGATGTAGGTTCCATGGGACCACTCGACTTAGTAGACCACGAGGCAAAAGGTGCTGTCCTAACACAAATTTTTTCGCAGACGCCAAGTTTACTCTATATACTCCATAGAATGAGATGGAGAGAGCGAGAGAGTTGGGTATTTATTCTTAAAGCTAATAACGTTCAGTAACATCAATCCTTACACCAGTAATATGTATATAAAAACCATTCGTCTCTAGTATAGCTGTGTAAATTTATCTATTTGAAATCACTTTGTAATTGTTTAATGTAAATAATGGCTCAATCTATTAAAAGATTCTTTTGATGGGTGCAGAAATTTTATACGAGTCTCCTAAATTTTAGGAAAAAAGCCGATTCTTTTTAAAAACCAAAAAGGACTGTCAAAGCTGCTTTTAAACTACTTTATTTCTCTCCAGAAAATATAAACAGAAAAGAATATTTACATACATCCACGCAATTCCTATGTATTTATATATCTAACACCTAAACTTCAATTTCTACATATATGACAGCTTACCTATGCAAGAAAAGGTGTGATATAAAAGATTTGGGTGGTATAAATGTAAAAAGTAAAGTTTAGGCATTAGATACGTAAATAAATAGGAATTGGGTGATATGCATGTAAATGCCTGAAACAGAATATATAAACAATTCCAAAGAAAAGTGGAATGATAATTACAATGAAAGCATATGTAGAAAGTTTAAAATGGATTAAACAATTAATCATCTGTGATAAACTTGGTTCCAACAATAAGTTAAATTCTTACTGCTGGAGCTGCCTCGAGCGCACCATCAGCTGTTGAGAAACAAACGTGCTTCAGACCTCTATCTTCCATAAACTTTGGACCAAGCTGGATGTTAAAATCTGTTAGTTATCCACAATCAGGCATTTCCGGCAACATTGCGAAAAACAAATAAAATTTGCGTTGCATACATATGTGAATCCAGTCGCAATACGCAGAGGTCTTTCATTTGTCCATTGTGGCATTTTTGCTAAATCTTCCAGAGAATTTATATTTTCAAAAATCCCATACATGGGAATCTAGAACGATAAGAATCAAAATCATTTAAGAAAAAGTTTGAAATTAAAAAAAATGTAAATATCTGAATCCAATTTCTTGCACAGATTTATGACAAAATTTCATGTGACATGGGGCTTACTGCAATGGATAAACGGCAATCTCCATACGCAAGCTCATCATGGACTAAAATAAGATCCTCATTCCCCTGCAAAAAATAAAAAAGGAAAATTTATATACATACCCCGTAATTCTTATGTATTTACATATCTAGCACATAGAGTTTAATATTTACACTTATAACAACTTGGAGTCATAAAGCTATAAAAGATAATGCATATTTCACTTTTAAGAAGGTGGTGATAATGATATTTTTTTTATGTGATGTTACATATTTCAGTGGTAAACATATAAATATGAATGCTTAGGTGTTAGATATGTAAATACATAAGAATTGTGTCGTATGTATAAGAGAGAAGATAGAATGAAGCACGGCATTTCTTCTAATGTTTACCCGTCCATACTCGCAAACCATATCCAGGCCCACGATACCAAGATCAAGATCTCCTGACTGCATTTTACGCACTATGTCTTTGGGCCTTTGAAACCAAACTTCAAGGTTTGAAAGCTAAAAAGAGAAATAGTAGTCAGCATTTATCATATCAAATGAGACAATTTGCTATCATCAGGGTGATAAGCTATCCAAAATCAAAACTCAAAAAAATAACTTCTTGCGGGTAATATATAATATTCATAAGAACAAAAACAAACAATTTATGTGAAATTCTTCTCCAACTATTTGCTGTTTATATTGAATTAGTTTGGAAACCGAGTTCATATATATATATATAT
>JXCR01143365.1:156622-167177 GCA_002079205.1 Phalaenopsis hybrid cultivar
AGCTCTATTCCCCTAGGATGCTAAGAATCATACAACAAGACAGAACATAACATAAATTTGCCCTGCCGGAACTTTCTGGCTGCTAGTGGATAACATCTATGAAAGATGTATTTTTAAAGTCAGCTCTATTATGTTAGGACATCATGGCCCGCAAAACGAATTACTTGCTAAATACATAATTCCATTAGAAATCTATTAAAATTGAAGAGAATTATTGAGCAAATCATTCTAATATTTATATTATTTTATATAATCCTAGGAGAGCTTCAAATAGGAATATAAAATCAAAAAATGATAATTACAATACTCCATCGATTGATCAGTAGGAATACAGATCCAATAATTACTAAGGAATGAGCATATTACAAAGAAAAGAAACCAAAAGTCTTAGTGAGTGTGAGTCCTAGATGACAAAAATTAAGCTGTTTTTTCAAGCTTCCCCTAAAGAAAATGAATGGATGCCATCCATTTCATGTTTTCCTAATAATTTCTTAAAAAACTGCTCTTAATAACACTTTGGTGAAAATATTAGCAAGTTGTTCACCTGTAAATGATGTTTTAGGTACTCCTGTGCAGCTGGCAAGTCTTTTTATATTTATATGCCTTGTAAATGGCGTAATTTTTTCTTCCCTATATAAATAATTGAATCAGTCACAACCACTTTATATAGTTATTTCTATTCAATTGGTGTGTTTAATATATTAACGGACGTTTTGCAATTTTCCAATTGGATTTAGATCGCATCCGACAATTTCAAGTGAACTTGAAACCAATGGAATATAGGTATTGTTATTGTTATCACTGGAGAAAAAATTATGGTTTTTTTGCGCAAAAAACTGAGAAGGAAATATGGCAATGTAGTGATTAAGGTTGTAACAATAGAACTAATTTGCATTAATATGGCGATGAAAGCTGTAAAAAAGGGTAACATTTTTAGTAATACAGCGTTGAAGGTTGTAACTGTAGAAAAACAGAGAAATACAAAAAAAATATAACAATAAAGACTGCACCATTGTAACAATGCAACAAAAGAAGGCAGATGTAATGGAAATACAAGAAAGACAAAATTTGCATGCTACAATACCATAACAAGAATTGAAAGAAATTAGTTGAGTATTTCATTCCAATATTTTCAGTCTTAAGTGCTTCTAATAATAAACATACAAGAAAAACATAAAACTCACATATATTTGTTGAGAATTAAAAAACTGCCACTTAACATTTTATTAACGAAAGTGCAAAAAACAAAGATATTTGCTGAGAATAAAAAAATGAAGCGACAATTTATGAGATTCACGTCCCCAAATGAAGTTTCCAATAATAACAACACTTTCTTCAAACTTTAACCGCTTAGCAACTCAATTGCAAAAGTAATACCTATCTCCAAGCTGTCATCCATCACAAATGGCATATTACTTAACAGGCTTAGGCAATGGACTAGTTCAAGGGAATATCTAAAGAAGTCAAGTCTTGCTGAAAATATTAGTTTGCAACATTACAATTATGATGATTTCGAGAAGTGCAAACCTAATTAAAAGCAGTTCCTCATCAATTAATGCCTGCATAAACATAAACATCAGCATTTTGTATGCCCAGTTTTCCAAAAAAAAAAATTTGGATACCCATACTCTTTTATACCTTAATTTTGACATTTTTATTACCTATGCAACGGGAAGCACTTCTACAGCAGATATCTTGTTGGCTCATATCCATCATGACACAAAAACGATTAGCTAGCTACAAGGTTCTAAGCAATGAAACTAAAGAAATGGAAAATTTATATATATAATACTTAATACAAGGTTTTAAAAATTGGACTGGACTGGCTTGTTTAACTTCTTCAACTGTTAACAAAGCATACGGCCAGTCGGGATAGCCTCAAGAACTGTTTTCGCATAAAGCTTTTGTAAACCACAGATCCAACCAGCAAACCAGTCCATTGACTTTCTAATCATCTTTAATTCACATTTAAATCGTTAAAATTCTCATATAAGAATTAATTCTATAATTTTAATTTAGTTAAACTTAAAATTATTAATTTAAAAATCATAAATCTAATTAATATGAGTTTAATCAACCTAATCATAACATACCCACCACTTAGGTGACTTAGGAACTCAAACTGCAAAATTGTTTTATTTTTATATAAAAAATTAAATACTAAATCCCCTCCATAATGTGGGCTGAAATACTGTAAGTTTTGAAATATGCTTTGGGCAAAGAAAATGAAGAATTGATCTGTAAGAATTGAGTTCTGAAAATATTAAATAGGTTGTAAGACATAGAAATATTATACTGTTTTTTTAAATGTTATAAACTTTTTACTTATTAATTATTATAAATTATAATATTAGTTAAATAGTCGATCCAATTTTTACAGTTATATATTATAAAGTTAATATATATCTTATATATATATATATATATAAACTTTATAGACTTTATAGAAATTATAATAAACTTTAAATGTTATAAACTNATATACAAAAAATTAAATACTAAATCCCCTCCATAATGTGGGCTGAAATACTATAAGTTTTGAAATATGAGTTGGGCAAAGAAAATGAAGAATTGAGCTGTAAGAATTGAGTTTTGAAAATATTAAATAGGTTGTAAGACATAGAAATATTATACTGTTTTTTTTTAATGTTATAAACTTTTTACTTATTAATTATTATAAATTATAATATATATCCATATACATAGAACAAATTTATTTTTAAAATAATTTTTAAATATATTTAATCTAAATAAATAAATATTTATTTATAATACATATACAATTATATCTTGATATGTTTTATATCAAATTTTAAATTTGTAATTGTGTTCAAATTTTGTTTATTTTTTATCACATACTGACATTATTACATCATTTAAACATACTAAAATAATTTTATTATTTATTATGTCATCAAGTTTAACCCCGATTTAACCCTCGTTGAACTTTTGAACTTTAAATCTCTCATTCTTCTAGTTCGATAGTCGATCCAATTTTTACAACTTTGCTTTAAATTACTCCTTTTGCATATTTAACACTTGAAACTTCCTATTTACAAGGCTACCACTTCATTAGAATCTTACTTAATTTCAAAATATTGAAAACCTCATTTTTTGCCCCGTTTGCTCCTACAAAAAATGTTGAAACCCTAAAAGTTAGAAAGTGGTGACAAAACTTTGTTGGAGAATAAAATGAAAAAGAGGTGAGAGAGTGACAACAGGATCTTGTTAGGGAAAGGGCTTCGACGCCGAGGGATGAAAAGTTAATGTAAAGATCGAGGAAAGTGGTGTTTTTTATATTATTGAAAAAAATTGAGTTTTATGTGAGTAAATATAAACTTTTGGGTGTTAACTAAGTAATCTAATACTTTAAAATCCTATGTATGTAAATTTCTCTTGATAAAATTATGTAAGTAATAAGATAAAAAAAATTTTAACTTGATATGAAAATTTCATTTGTGAAGTAATGTGGTCAATATCCTTTATAACCTAAGAAATCAACTGATTTTTATATGTTTAAAATGCCTAATACCATGTAGTTAGATGATAAAAAGTATTGAAAAAAACAAAAAAAAGATAGTAGAAAAAAATTTGGTAGGGGGTGACAAGTGAACATTGGTCATGGGCAAAATGGATGACCTTATACACATAATATAAGCCCCAATCAAATTAATAGATGATATCATATTGTAGGACAAAAATTCAATAACCTAGTATAGAAGAGTCAAATATCAAACTTAAATATTTTTGCAACTCCAATTAGCTTATCAAGGAATAGTGCAAACCAAAATTACTTCACATTAGCAAACTTACACATTGGCGACCTTTGATTAAAATTTGTGTATAACTATATTTTAATGAAGACAACATCGGAAGTAACACGATATGCAGAAAAATTAACCACCATAGAAAAAAATATTTTTAAAATAATACAAACTTATCAAACAAAAGAAGGAAGGATGTTCCATTTGCTAGTCTAAATACAAACACCACACAACAGTTTTATCCAACAGGCAATGCAACTATCTGAATCATTAGACAAAAAACCTCAGTGCTTTTCTAGAAAGAACATACTAGAAATTACTTGGTTCCCTGAAGAAACAGAAAAAAAAAAGGCAATACAATTTTGGCTATAACACGGCTCAAATCAGACTGGCTGGCGGCAAACTATTCCCTAGAACAAATTCTACAAAAATTATGTATGTCAGTTGGGAAAGTAATGAACAAGTAAGAGAAAGGAGACCAAGTCTCAAACCAGCGTCAATATANAAAAAAAGGCAATATAATTTTGGCTATAACACGGCTCAAATCAGGCTGGCTGGCGGCAAACTATTCCCTTGAACAAATTCTACAAAAATTATGTCTGTCAGTTGGGAAAGTAATGAACAAGTAAGAAAAAGGAGACCAAGGCTCAAACCAGCGTCAATATATTCTTAATCAAACCACAAATTGCTTAAATTCATTCCATTGCATAAACTCCCCTCAAATTCAGACACAACTCATATAAAAAAGAACCATGGCAAACTTTGTTCAAACAAAATGAAAGCCATAAGGTCACCAGAATCATACAGCTCATAGCATAACAATCAATCAGCTACTTTACATTCCGAAAACCGAATAACATGGCAAGAAAGTTCAAAAGATACCATTCACCTGTGGAATGTCGGCCACGTNCGTTCAAATTTTGTTTATTTTTTATCACATATTGATATTATTACATCATTTAAACATACTAAAAAAATTTTATTATTTATTATGTCATCAAGTTTAACCCCCGATTTAACCCTCGTTGAACTTTTGAACTTTCAATAGTCGATCCAATTTTTACAACTTTGCTTAAAATTACTCCTTTAGCATATTTAACACTTGAAACTTCCTATTTACAAGGCTACCACTTCATTAGCATCTTACTTAATTTCAAAATATTGAAACCCTCATTTTTTGCCCCACTTGCTCCTACAAAAAATGTTGAAACCCTAAAAAATTAAGAACGAGTTAGAAAGTGGTGACAAAATTTTGTTGGGGAATACAATGAAAAAGAGGTGAGAGAGCGATAACAGGAACTTGTTTGGGAAAGGGCTTCGACGCCGTGGGATGAAAAGTTAATGTAAAGATCGAGGAAAGTGGTGTTTTTTATATTATTGGGAAAACTTGAGTTTTATGTGAGTAAATATAAACTTTTGGGTGTTAACTAAGTAATCTAATACTTTAAAATCCTATGTACGTAAATTCCTCTTGATAAAATTATGTAAGTAATAAGATAAAAAAAATTTTAACTTCATATGAAAATTTCATTTGTGAAGTAATGTGGTCAGTATCCTTTATAACCTAAGAAATCAACTGATTTTTATATGTTTAAAATGCCTAATACCATGTAGTTAGATGATAAAAAGTATTGAAAAAAACAAAAAAAAATATAGTAGTAAAAAATTTGGGAGGGGGTGACAAGTGAACATTGGTCATGGGCAAAATGGATGACCTTATACACATAATATAAGCCCCAATCAAATTAATGGATGATATCATATATTGTAGGACAAAACTTCAATAACCTAGTATAAAAGAGTCAAATATCAAACTTAAATATTTTTGCAACTCCAATTAGCTTATCAAGGAATAGTGCAAACCAAAATTACTTCACATTAGCAAGCTTGCACATTGGCGACCTTTGATTAAAATTTGTGTATAACTATATTTTAATGAAGGCAACATCAGAAGTAACACGATATGCCGAAAAATTAACCACCATAGAAAAAAATATTTTTAAAATAATACAAACTTATCAAACAAAAGAAGGAAGGATGTTCCATTTGCTAGTCTGAATACTACCACCACACAGCAGTTTTATCCAACAGGCAATGCAACTATCTGAATCATTAGACAAAAACCTCAGTGCTTTCCTAGAAAGAACAAGCTAGAAATTACTTGGTGCCCTGAAGAAACAGAAAAAAAAAAGCAATATAATTTTGGCTATAACACGGCTCAAATCAGACTGGCTGGCGGCAAACTATTCCCTTGAACAAATTCTACAAAAATTATGTCTGTCAGTTGGGAAAGTAATGAACAAGTAAGAGAAAGGAGACCAAGTCTCAAACCAGCGTCAATATATTCTTAATCAAACCACAAATTGCTTAAATTCATTCCATGCATAAACTCCCCTAAAATTCAGACACAACCCATTTGAAAATGAACATGGCAAACTTTATTCAAACAAAATGAAAGCCAGAAGGACACCAGAATCATACAGCTCATAGCATAACGATCAATCAATTACTACACATTCCAAAAACCGAATAACATAGCCAAAAAGTTCAAAAGATACCATTCACCTGTGGAATGTCGGCCACGTATTGCCGCGGGTTCACCTGCCTCACCATTAGCTGGCAATTCTGCGTAGACCAGCACCAAAGATGTAGACATTATAAGGGGGCGCCGGAAGAAAGGGTGACCAAAGTGAAAAACAAGGTACCTTGAGAAGGGTTAGGGTTTCTTCGGCCATGCGACCCTTACTGGGGAGGCCAAGACGAATGGCAGTGCGCTCTTGCTTGCGTGCGTCAGCATCCGCATATGTGGCTGGAACCGACGGAGCTATCGTGACCGGCCCATTTGACTGACATGAAAATCTCGAATGGAGAGACCTCGGCCGTTGGCAAGTGGACGAGGGGGAGGGCTTCAGGTGGAAACAAGCATGGAGCTCGATGGAAGTAGCCATTGATAATGCCTAAAAGACTGGATTTTTACTGCGTCGGCTAGAGAATCCCACGATGTGGATTCTTGTTTCAGGCATTTGGGGAGAAAGATGGAGACTTTTGGAATTAGCTCACGTGTGTATTGAATTGTGAAATTAGACTATGTATCATGGTACACATTCATCACTCTAAATAGCATATAAGTTATGTTTTTCCTTTTATGTGATTAGGGCTGTCAAAACGGATCGTTGTTCACGAACAATTTGTGTTCGGCTTGTTAAGAAGCTCGTGTTCAGCTCGTTAATTTCGTTCGATAAGTTAACGAGCCGAACATAAACTAAGATGTGTTCGTTCGTGTTCGGCTCGTTTTGTCTCGAAATACTACTCATTAAGTTTATATATATATATATATATATAAAGTTCTATTTTAAAAAAATCTAATTGAATACAAGGCTACAAAGATTTATAATCAATTAAAATATTGATTGAGAAAATNCGGACGAGGGGTAGGGCTTGAGGTGGAAACAAGCATGGAGCTCAATGGAAGTAGCCATTGATAATGCCTAAAAGACTGGATTTTTACTGCGTCGGCTAGAGAATCCCACGATGTGGATTCTTGTTTCAGGCATTTGGGGAGAAAGATGGAGACTTTTGGAATTAGCTCACGTGTGTATTGAATTGTGAAATTAGACTGTATCATGGTACACATTCATCAATCTAAATAGCATATAAGTTATGTTTTTTCATTTTATGTGATTAGGGCTGTCAAAACGACTCGTGTTCGCGAACAGCTCATGTTCGGCTCGTTAATTTCGTTCGATAAGTTAACGAGTCAAACATAAACTAAGATGTGTTCGTTCGTGTTCTACTAGTTTTGTCTCGAAATACTACTCATCAAGTTTATATATATATATATATATATATATAAAGTTGTATTTTTAAAAAATCTAATTGAATACAAGGCTACAAAGATTTATAATCAATTAAAATATTGATTAAGAAAATAGAATAANGTATCATGGTGCACATTCATTGCTCTAAATAGCATATAAGTTATGTTTTTTTCTTTTATGTGATGGACCTTATGATTATTTCTGCATTTTTTTCTCCTTCTGTTGAATTATGGTCTAGATTTCTATTTCTTTGTGTTATAGATGTTTTTTCTCCATGTGTTACTTTGTGGTGATCTTTTTAATTTATTTTAAAGACGGTGTGATATTGTCTTCTTGCGTTGTTTTTGTTGATGATCATTTAAGTTGAAGCTTGTCCGAGTTGGGGATCTTTTAGTTCTTTGCTATGTTTGGTGGAGTTGTAGGTGTTGTTGCATTTAGGTGTTTTTTTAATATTTTTACTAGTTGTATTTTTTTAATCTTTGTATCTTTTTTTTTGAATAAAACTAGAAGTGGCGCATATTTTTCTAATATATATATTATTTATTTATTTTTATTTTTTTGTTGGACAAGAATCGTTAATTTATTAAACAAAAATAAGTATAAGTTTTGAGGTTCAAACAAAATATACAAAAGCAAAAATGAAAACATATGCAATACGATTGGGAAGACATAAAAACACTTGTTGTTGAATCCCGATTTGTTTGTGAGCTTATACAATATGTGCAAAACCTATAAATAAATTGATGGAAAATAATGAAATACAAGTTTGCTCTATGAAGAATGAATAGTGGAACTTGATAAAGCTTATGGTTCAAGCCCCCTTAAAGGTCGGATTATCTCTATTTATAAGGCATGAGATATTATTCTCCCTAGCTAGTTTAAAAAAAAATATTTAAATGATTTTAGCTCAATTCAATATATGCCTTCATGGTAAGTTGGTGATAGGTTGATACAATATAAAAACACTTGTTGTAGAATGTGTGTTTCCTTGCTTGTCATTGGTAGTATTCGGTGATGGATATCCAATAAAATGTATTATGTTAATCAACTCGACATGTCAACTCAACAAGTCAATCAAGCATGTGGTACTTGACTTAATCATATGGATAGGCTAATCCGGCAAGCCACCCAGGCAATTGATACATGTTGTTTGCATTCCCACATGTTTGCATTCCCAAATGAGAGGGTAGACAATCGAGGCCTACTGAGGGGAGAATAGATGGTCAAGGCCCATCGGAGTGATGAAATTTAGTTTAAGTCTTTCTTCCCCTTTAAAAAATTTAAAAACTATTATAAATATGAATATCAAATTGTTATTAAGTATTTAATGGTGCATTATAGGATATCAAAGAGTTTAGTAAAAATCAAATGGTGGTGAGTGTCTCCTCTAGCCAATCCCGGGTTTCATCACTACTAATGTTCTTTATAGTGTATGATGATTGTTTATTGATGTACAATTATCTAATTATATATGCAAGAACTGATAAAACTATTTAGGGGGTGTTTAGAATCATTTTTATATTTTATTTTTATTATAATTTGTTTATATTTTAATTTCAAATAAAATATTTCTTGGCATATTACATCAATATATAAATGTTTTTAAAACATAAAAAAATAATTTTAGTGTTTGAAAAAAAAATTGTTATTATAAAGAAAAAATAAAAGCCTGTAAAAAAACATAATAAAGAAACATGTTTTAAATAAATAAAAGCAAAAAATAAAAACATATTTGATAAAACACAAGGCCTTCAAATTTTTTTGTATAAATTTAAAATTGCTCATCTTATTGTAGATATGTGTATCCTATGAAGTCAAATAACAAAGTTATTTCAAATAAACTAATGAAGCATTTCCATAATAATTTCATCTTTAACGAGAAGTTCTCCATGGATGTATTATGGGTTAGAGTAATACAAAGCCAAGATCATCGTTAGAGAGAGAGAGAACTTACAAGCCATTTAATAAATTTTATTCAAGTTAATTAGAAAATATATGAGTTTTATTGATACTCCACTAACAAATTTTCATCATGTGGTATGAATTTCGAGGTAATATTTTTAATAAGAAATATTAAAATAGTGATAAAAAGTTATCTAGAGTTCTGATTTCAGCAAACTTATAGTCAAACTGATTGACTCGATGAGACGGACCCAAAGATATAAAAACTAGTACAATTCAAGTCAGATCAAGCCCAAATCAAATTATTAAACCACTCTTAGAGGATTTTCGAAGTCATTTGGAAGATCAGACGGATGTCGAATCTAGCGAGTTTATAGTCGAATTAAGCTTCTCGACAATACAAATCCAACGAGCTTAAGATTGCTCAATTTCGACATCGTTAAGGCATTCAAATGTTCATTAAACGTCATCTGATTGAGGGAAGCACTCCGGACTGTCCGATCAAAAATGGTTTATATTCCCGCATTAATTGCACCAAGAATGCTATAAATAGAGTCTCATCTAAGAGAGGAAACTAGAGAGAGAACTTGAGACTTTGAGAAGAAGTTCAAGTCCAACATCATCCCTGCTGTCGTCGATCACCACCGACAGTTAGCGACCACTGCCGACCTCTGTCGACCACCACTAACCTTCGTTGACCACTACTGACCATCATTGACTGTCGTCAACCACCGCTAACCTCTTGTTGGCATCAATTTTTAGATGTCATAAGTATAGAGTGTCTGCTTGTGATCGGGTCAATTTGTGACCTCTGAACCTATTTTCTAGGTTATGTCTTTGTGACCTCTGAACCTATTTTCGTGGTTATGCCTCNTGGACGAGGGGGAG
The DNA here is from genome assembly GCA_002079205.1 of Phalaenopsis hybrid cultivar. Classification (NCBI taxonomy): domain Eukaryota; kingdom Viridiplantae; phylum Streptophyta; class Magnoliopsida; order Asparagales; family Orchidaceae; genus Phalaenopsis; species Phalaenopsis hybrid cultivar. The sequence goes on from JXCR01143365.1 coordinate 166,995, forward strand.
GGCTTCAGGTGGAAACAAGCATGGAGCTCGATGGAAGTAGCCATTGATAATGCCTAAAAGACTGGATTTTTACTGCGTCGGCTAGAGAATCCCACGATGTGGATTCTTGTTTCAGGCATTTGGGGAGAAAGATGGAGACTTTTGGAATTAGCTCACGTGTGTATTGAATTGTGAAATTAGACT
>JXCR01143365.1:181724-202176 GCA_002079205.1 Phalaenopsis hybrid cultivar
ACAATGGTTCTAATGTTATGAGCTTACACCTGTTACCATTCAAAAACATGGGGTTTCGACATCTTTTATGTCTAGTCTTAAATCTAGCCATACATTGGTTAATTATAAAATTTTCTTTTTTTTTTTATGTTTTCTTAGGTTTTTACTTGTATAGTTTATTTGATTTGTTTTTCTTTGTGGGTATATTAGGAGTAATGATGGTGAAGAGCAAGAATTTTAGCCAGTATAAATGGGAGTATCAATTTAGGTGAATGNTATTTTCTTTTTTTTATGTTTTCTTAGGTTTTTACTTGTATAGTTTATTTGATTTGTTTTTCTTTGTGGGTATATTAGGAGTAATGATGGTGAAGAGCAAGAATTTTAGCCAGTATAAATGGGAGTATCAATTTAGGTGAATGGGTTTAGTTAGACTTGTAATTGACCTACCCGCCATAATGTTTTTAGCCTGAGTTATTTTTTTATGAGTTAATAATGACTGAGCATGAATTTAGTCAGATCCCACTAACCAAAACACGACTCATATAAACGATTGATTGTATGGGTTTTCAGTCAACCTGATGAATAATCTGAAATGATCCGCTTGTTTAACCTTATTATTATACGCTTTGTGTCATGTATTGTGTTAACTCGTTAAACATGAACTAAATATATAAAAATACACTAATTTATATATATTTTTAAAGAAAAAATATATTAAGTAGATAAACATATGTGCACAACTAAGATAATTAATAAGAATTGTTGAAAAAGAAGTATAACAAGAAGATCAAGCATGATGCAAATTCATTTGAAACATCTAGCTCTGAAACCTTGTGAATATAGTTTAGTGCCTATAAATTTTCTTCTCATTCCTACCCCTTTTGTGGTAAATAATATTAAATCTCTTATCTATTAGAGAATCAATACTTCGAAAACTCCAGTTTGAATTAGATAGTTTGTTGAGATATGTTATTATTATTATTATTATTATTATTTTTATTATTATCACAAATAATATGAAGTCGAAGTGTTTTATGGACAAGAGTATTATTTTTAATGATAATATCAGTTGATTATGAAGTGACTGACACTAAGGGGCTAGTGTGGGTGCTGGAATATTAACCATCTTTTTCATATAGTGTCAATATGGATCCAAATTTTGATAACAAACCTAAAATGACGAAGCAGGGTTCATCCACCAATTGGATAGAAGGTTGATTTTGAGCTTTTGGTGGAAAAAAATTGTGCAGGATATTTAAATTTTCTTAGCTCTGGATGAACCTTGAAATAATTTGAGAATTTATGCAAAAAAATATAATAGGACGAACACTACTATGGGATATGCTAAAATTCTATAACCTATTAATATGCCATTGACGAAGATGTAATCCATACCCCTTCATTTATGGAGATTAAAGTTAATTTCATTAAAATTCTAGCTATAGAAGGAAAGAATGGTTGTCACGACATTCACTAACAATTTTTTTTCTTTAAATGTAAAGAAAAAAGCAAATAAATTTGTTGAAATAATGCAAGCATTTATGGAAATGAGTTCCAATTTGTAGTAATAGAGGGTTACATGAAGCAATCAGATGGGGATCATTTAATATGTGTATTGTGAAGTTAGTGATATAACATGTGGAAAAAGTCTAGTCTAGTTTGATTCTAAAGGTCATATGATGATGTGATGATTGCCGATGAGTCCAATGGAGTAGTTACCCATTAATTAGACATTAATTTACGAATTTAATATCAATTCATATGATGATTGCCGATAAATTAGACATTAATTTATGAATTACCAAAATTGGTGTCAACTATTGAAAATTTATCAATAATCGAGAAAAGTGATCAAACATACGTAAATATCTCCTCATTGGTTAAAAGGGTATGATTGTTTGGTAAGTTAAAAGTTGTTTTTGTTACAATATTTTTGAATCGTTTTGAAAAATTATTGAAATTTTTTTGATGGATTGGGGTGACAACTTACAATATTCAAAGCACAAAGAACTTTAGCAAATGAGCATAGAGACTGTGTAGTAAGTGGCACATAAATCATTTGAGAGAATATGAGATTTAGGGTGGTGATATCACTTCGGTGTCATCCAAAACGTTACGAGAAATTAATGGAGAGGGATGGGATGGCATCCAATGAAATGTTGATGCGTGAAGGGGAACCAAAGAAATTGGGTTGGCAAGGATCTCTATATGGAACACTAGGGTACAAATATGAAAACGAATGTGATGAAAGAGCATAAATCCTTTGCTATTAAGAAACCGGAAGTTGATGATAAATGAGGGACGGTCTAGGTGCCAGAGGACACATGATGCCACGCTAAGAGACATTAGCGGCCTGAACAATGACTCAACTCCAAAATGCGGTGTAGAAGTTTAATAACAATATTTGTGGGAACTACGTGAGAGATAGGAGCACATGGGAAATTGCAATGGTGATCTTATGTGTGAGAAGGGTTGGGTGAAGAAGAATTGAGCACACCGCCATGCACACGAGGGAGCGCATGCGGAGATAAATTGCATGCAGAAGCGGAACGTGCGTGTATACAGATCACACATGGACCTGGAACATAAAGTTGGAAATAAGCTATCAATAAGCTTTTTGAGGCTTATAAGTAAATTTATTTATAACCAATTTTAGGCTTTAAGCTCGATCGGAAAATTCTGAGATAAATAAATTATCCGATCACTAATTATAAAATTTGCATGACTTATTTGATCTTATAAAGATTTAAAATGTTACGATAATATTTAGAGGTTCTGTTTGCTTTTGAAGAGTGAGATAAAAATTCATGGGCAAAATAATGTGAAGGAGAACAAGTGAATAATAATATTATGAGAGATGACTCATTTTGACATAGTGTTAATTGTGCTATGAAGATTACATGGTTTTTAGGGAAGTATTATGAATGATCAATGGTGAGAGGATTCCTGCTATGAGATTTATTTTTGAAGTTATGAACAAAGCAAAGGAGAAAATAATAAGCTACTTTGAGGAGCAAGAAACAAAATTATAAATAAATATAAGAAATTATTGAGAATAATAAGCTATTTTGGTGCATATTATTTGAATCCTCAATTTTATTATGATAAGAATTTTCATGTAGATGAAGAGATTATGACTGATTTATATGCATGTGTGTATAAAGTTGTCTCTTAGGTTGATTATCTTAAAATTAATGATTAAATTGAAGGTTTTCATGAAGAATGAAATGTTTGGATTTAAAACAGCTCAAGATATATGTTTTTATCTTAATATATATTACTAATTTTATTTAATCTTATACTAGAATATTGGTGTGCACAATTGGTGATGATGTGCATGAAAACAAAACCTTTACTGTAAAAATTTTCATTCTTACCTGTTCAATTTCTGTGAGTGTAATTGAAGCATATTCAACTAACTTCATATAAAAAAAAGAAATTGATTGATTGTAGGTCGAATGAAAAAGTTAGTTTATGCTATGTTCAATGAAAAATAAACGATAAACTCTTGAAGTTACAAAAATACGGAAATGATGGTGATGCAATAGATTTTTTGATTGTTGATGATATATGATGATGAATGGTTAACACCTAAAAATAATGAAAGTTTTTAGTTTGAAGATGAAGAAATAACCTTTAATGACAATGATAATGAATATATGAAAGTTAACTTTGAAAGGGGCTAAAGGGCTCTTAAATTTGGAGCAACTTCTATTTCAAAATCACTTAAAAGAAATAATTAAAGTGGGTTTGAAGCTTCAAAAACGCCAAAAATATAATTTAAGTACAATGGATTACTTAATGATATTATTAATTTGTTATTTTATTTAAAATTATAATTAATTTTATATTAATTAATGTATGGAGTAAAACGAAAGATGTAGAAACTGAAAAATATTTCGAAGATGATGATATAAGGAATTTGAGGATGATAATTATTACCTATGATAATTCTTCTTAAGATAGTAAAAATGATGATGTTACAATGAATTCTAATCCTTATGACATTTTTATTTTAAGCAAGTACTTTAAATTTTAATGTTTAAATATTATTTTTAATTTTTGATTTATATTAACATTTAAGAGTGAGATTTGTGGTTTGCCATATTTATGAATCATGTTTAATTTTAGAAGTTTTTAATTCTTCTGTTTTAAGGTCTACGCCCTGATCCGCCTTGAGGCTTATACCTTACCTTGCTATGGAAAAATGCCTCAATTCCCAAATTCACATTCTCTTTCATTGGGGAGAATTGTTTCAGAGATAAGACCGGATTTCTCTTAGTGGTAGCAACTCATGAGAAAGACTGTTAGTCAGGACATCCTAAAATTCTTTCAGTTAGGCCTACCTTATGTCTAGTATTAGTTCTTCAGATTCACCGCCTTCTAGGAGCACCAAGGATAATCCTATTGGTGCTTCTTTAAAGGACCGTAGAACAATAGTTGGGGCATTATGGTCTCGAACTCCACGTGAATGCCTGTTATCTTAGACTCTTTCCAAGCTAAGTGTGATGTGCTTTTTATTCATGGAATATGTGTTCTTGTTGCCATTATGATGTGCGCAACATTCATACTATCAGTTGCAATCTAATAGGCTATGATAGATATCAATAGACATAATGTCAGACTAAATCTACTCTTGAAATTTATTTTTGATAAAGAATTTTGTTTGTCATTTTTTATTGACTGTAATCTCATTTTCTTTGTTCAACCAAGACATGGAATAAGGTTGAGTGTGCCTCTACGCGCTAAAGCTTAATTTGCCCACTATTTGGGTAAACACCACACTTATAATTATCTATGCTAATGATAAAACTTCACACATTTTACTTCTCGGTGAATGATCACAAAAGATTTTATGGTGAAACCACTGTTTCTCTCCCTTGGGCCGATTTTGAAGGATATGTTGAACAACCAACAACTCTCCCTTGTTTACAAGAATATGATACTCCGTATCCTCACTCTCTAGTGTTCTGAGTGTCCTTATCCGCTTTTTTAATTGCGACCTGCTTAGTGAAAGAGATCATTCTTCTGCTTGGGCATTTGGATGCTACATGCTCAACATCATGGTGCTTACAACACTTTTTGGTTGGGAGTATCTTGGGGGTGTTGGATTCACCCACTTTCTCTCCACTTTGGGATGAATTTGCCTCACGTGGGGCCAATTTGGGTGCATGGGCAGGTGTACTTTCGCTACTTAACCCTAGGGTAGAGCTCTATCTGTAGAGTGTGGTGATCCCAACATGTTTTTTGTTTCCACTCCATCTTTAAAGTTAAGGTCTGCATGTTAAGAGGGACCAATACATCTATAACTAAACCACATTACTGATTGATGGCTTCAATCCTCTTGGGTAACACATTACAATGTGCTTCTGTCTCCACCAACTCATAATTCAACATTAGTCGTTCAAATTTGGCCATATATTCCATTGATAACTTTCTCAAAGTGCATCTTGTGGGATTTTATGAATATATATTNTTGGGTAGACACCACACTTATAATTATCTATGCTAATGATAAAACTTCACACATTTTACTTCTCGGTGAATGATCACAAAAGATTTTATGGTGAAGCCACTGTTTCTATCCCTTGGGCCGATTTTGAAGGATATGTTGAACAACCAACAACTCTCCCTTGTTTACAAGCATATGATACTCCGTATCCTCACTCTCTAGTGTTCTGAGTGTCATTATCCGCTTTTTTAATTGCGACCTGCTTAGTGAAAGAGATCATTCTTCTGCTTGGGCATTTGGATGCTACATGCTCAACATCATGGTGCTTACAACACTTTTTGGTTGGGAGTATCTTGGGGGTGTTGGATTCACCCACTTTCTCTCCACTTTGGGATGAATTTGCCTCACGTGGGGCCAATTTGGGTGCATGGGCAGGTGTACTTTCGCTACTTAACCCTAGGGTAGAGCTCTATCTGTAGAGTGTGGTGATCCCAACATGTTTTTTGTTTCCACTCCATCTTTAAAGTTAAGGTCTGCATGTTAAGAGGGACCAATACATCTATAACTAAACCACATTATTGATTGATGGCTTCAATCCTCTTGGGTAACACATTACAATGTGCTTCTGTCTCCACCAACTCATAATTCAGCATTAGTCGTTCAAATTTGGCCATATATTCCATTGATAACTTTCTCAAAGTGCATCTTGTGGGATTTTATGAATATATATTGTCAATAATACAGGGGAATATATTTATTTGGACTATGTGCATGCTCTTCATCTTGGATCACATAGCGATTTTAGTGTCGAAGGCTCTTTCGAAGATGCTTCAATTTTTTTTTCACGAGAAGGAAGCATTATTCTTCAGTTTGATTGTTGTCAATTTGACTCTTCTTGTCTTGTGGAACATTTTTGTACTCAAAGATTTTTTCGAAGGTTTGGATCCATTCAATGAACATTCTAGATCCATACTGTCAAAATATACCAAGATGATCTTCGCTGCTAAGTTATTGTGATATCAGAACTAGTTAGGAAATTAGCGGAAACAAAGTCAAACTTTTATTGATATTGAATTTGGGTCACAACTCGACTCAAAATGGAAAGCAAAAAAACAACACGACTCGTCGACTATGACCGGAAGAGAAGATCAGAGGTCGGTGGTGGCGTCGACGAAGTGGTAAGGGAGAGAATCGAGGTCNTGACTCAAAATGGAAAGGAAAAAAACAACACGACTCGTAGACTATGACCGGAAGAGAAGATCAGAGGTCGGTGGTGGCGTCGACGAAGTGGTAAGGGAGAGAATCGAGGTCGAAGGCTGTGGAGTGGGTAGAGAGGGTGATTTGGAGGTTAGTAGGTGGGCTGGCAGAGTGGGGAAGAGTATACGAATGCAAGGTCATCAAATGCTGGAGTGAGATGGGTGGCTGGACAACCCTGGTGTGGTGTAGGAAAGGGGCGACAGAGTGCTGGGGTGGAGGCTTTGGCAGCAATAATACGCTGCAGGAAAGGGCCTGCAAGGTGCTTGGGTGGAGGCCGGAGGGCTTGACAACAATAATATGTTGCAGGAAGGGGCGGTAGACTACTGGAATGCAGGTTGGATGGCTGGACAACAAGGATATGCTGCATGAAAGGGGTCGCAGGGTGTGGGGTTGTAGGTTGGAGAGGCCGACCGCTATGGGAAATGAAGGAGAAGGTGTAAGGAAGACGATAGGTGAAGATACAACACCACCTCAGAGTAGGATATGGTCAAAGCACCACCCATCGTCGAATATAGCCCTAGCATGGAGAGGAGAAGATTCCGAGGGAAATTCCGAAGTAACAACAAGCAAAAACTAAGCCTAAGAAGCAAAACAACATATATTTGATGACTAATAGATAAAATAGNGTCGTCGAATATAGCCCTAGCATGGAGAGGAGAAGATTCCGAGGGAAATTCTGAAGTAACAACAAGCAAAAACTAAGCCTAAGAAGCAAAACAACATATATTTGATGACTAATAGATAAAATAGGAAGAGAAAATTTCCCCTCTGGGTTACAATCAGGAAGAAAGAAGAAGCGATAACAGGGAAATTGGGGAGGCAAGGAAAGGAAAGTAAGAGGAGACGTGAGCGGCAAATCTCGCATTTAGAAGGCCAACTGGTCCAACAGAAGGCTGAACCAGATACTCCCCAGACTGGTTCAGCCGAAACACGTGTCCCGTGCCTTGCTCGTGCCTGCGTCCCGCGTTTTGCTCGTGNTCCTCTGGGTTACAATCAGGAAGAAAGAAGAAGCGATAACGGGGAAATTGGGGAGGCAAGGAAAGGAAAGTAAGAGGAGACGTGAGCGGCAACTCTCGCATTTAGAAGGCCAACTGGTCCAACAGAAGGCTGAACCAGATCCTCCCCAGACTGGTTCAGCCGAAACACGTGTCCCGTGCCTTGCTCGTGCCTGCGTCCCGCGTTTTGCTCGTGTCCCAACCCAACATCATATTGTCTCTTTTCTAACTTTAATGTTAAATCGTCTGGGTATTGGTTCTTTAATGTTGGAGACCTCTTGGTGGAAGCAGTTAACTTCTTCTTGATACAAAGAATCACCATTATGGTTATGAATGACTTCCTCAGATTGTCTCTTTTTAAATGTAGCAAGCTTTGAGGCATTTGGAAGAATTTATCTAAATATCATTTATTATAAGCTTTTAGACATCCCTCTTTGTGTGTGTGTGTTTTTTTTTGCTGCATGGTAAGCTGCTCTTGCTTAGGGGTTCGACTAGTGTAGAAGTGTANAGGTATTGGTTCTTTAATGTTGGAGACCTCTTGGTGGAAGCAGTTAACTTCTTCTTGATACGAAGAATCACCATTATGGTTATGAATGACTTCCTCAGATTGTCTCTTTTTAAATGTAGCAAGCCTTTGAGGCATTTGGAAGAATTTCTCTAAATATCATTTATTATAAGCTTTTAGACATCCCTTTTTGTGTGTGTGTGTGTGTGTTTTTTTTTGCTGCATGGTAAGCTGCTCTTGCTTAGGGGTTCGACTAGTGTAGAAGTGTATGTTTTAGGGTTGGCCGAAAGTTTGAGGTTTAGTTAGAGGTTGTTGGGACTATTTTTAATGGAAGTAAAAATGTTAGGTTTTGTATATTTTTGGTTAAGAGTATAAAATTTGGATCTATGAAAAACAATTAGAGTTAAGGTTAGAAATTGGGATTATGGTTTAACTTTGATACCAAATGACACCTCCAAATATGGTATTTTGTAGGATTGAGATCTATGGATGTTGTGGAAGGAGAGGAGGATACCTGAAACAAGATTCAATGGAAATTAAGAGGGAAATGACTAGGGAAAATGGTGTCTGGTGTCGGTTTAAGGCACATGAAGGGTTCAGTTGCTTGGTTGTTGAGGAATGTCGTTGGGGGAGAACCATCACCTACACTCTAACAAGATACAAATACATCATTTGTAAGAGCAAGAACACAACACTCTTAGTGGAGTAAACTTGAGAGCCTCTCAAAATTCATAAAACCAAATCAAAGCTATCTAAAACCAGACCATAGCAATGTATGTATAATCCCAAAGAAAACTAACATTAACACTAATGCTAATTAATTAAAAGAAGGGGCCAAAGGGGCCGGCTAGCCCCTTAGAGCTGGAATTGCTATATTGGCCCGGTGAAAGAACCGGACGGGCTGGTAGAAATTTGCATTGCATGATTTTGTCCAAAAAGCCAAGCAAGTGTTGTGGCACTTGGCAGTCAACTCTTCAAATAAGAATTGTTTTTTAGTTTGTTAAGAATTATTCCCTGCATAAAGAATTGTGCTATTTATTTTCTCATTTTTAAATTTCGGTTGTTATTTGTTTTCTTTTTGGAAGATTTGTTATTTTTTGTTCATTGCTATGGAATTTGATATTGGTTTTCTTCTTTAAGATCCTTAGTTTGCTGGCTAAAGAAATAAAGTAATCAAGTTTTTTCTTCGTCCCTTTTTTTCCGGCCGTTTCTTCCTCGGCTCTCTTTGGTGCTCCAATTGGCCCTTGATGCACCTCAACAAAGTCAATGAGAAATTTTTGTCTTTCTTTGACTCTTAGTTAATAATACTTTGTTGTACCTCTAGGAAGGTCTCAGATACCTCTTAGAACTTTATCGAATGGCTACTTGCAGCCAGTTGACCTCTTACTNCTCTTAGTTAATAATACTTTGTTGCACCTCTAGGAAGGTCTCAGATACCTCTTAGAACTTTATCGAATGGCTACTTGCAGCCAGTTGACCTCTTACTAATCTCCCAAGTGATATTGGATTTAACCAAACAATAATAGGAAATACAACTTTTATTACTGAAATCAAATAGAGATTACAATCAAAATATAAAACTAGTAAATAACAAAAGACACGACACATAAACTCAAAATAGGATGGGGGTGGTGGTGCTGTGATTAGTGACTAGATAGTGAAGGAAGTCTGGAAGTTGCTGGCGGTAGGAGGATTGTTGTTGGAGGTGGGCTATAGGGGAATGAAGGTAGTCTGCAGTTGGGATGGCTGGAGAATGACAGCTAGCAGATGGTGTGGATTGTGGTTGGGAGATTGGAGGGTGAAGGTATGGCTGTTGTAGGTGGTTGCTGCTGATAGGGGTAGAGTTGCAACAGGGATGTGGATGGGAAAGGGATGGTTGGAAGTGCAGGTGGGAAGTATGAGAGCTGCAGAAGACGACAAAGGTACAAGGGGTCGGGGAAAGGGAAGACCTGTTGACAGCCCTAGAAGGGAAGACTTGAAGACTCTGACAGCTGTCCTTATAGAAAATTCATCAAAAGACTCGCATCCTGCCTGACAGTCGGTTTCTTTTGGCATCGTGCCCGACACTTTTGTCAGCAACCTCGCTGTAGCTTAACTCCAACAACTCTCCTTGCTCTGATGGCGCTTCTTTCTTCTTTGGTTGAGCCAGACAAAGTCTCATTTGCCCACGTGGTGGGTAACCCCAAGGTGGAGTCCGTTGTGATATTTCCCTTAAGTTATAAAAATGTTGCGAGGGTAGGAAATGTGGAAAATCAATAATCTTTTTCTTTGAATCATAAATTTCTACTATGATGGAAAAATTCAAGTTTGCTCTCATTGGAAAATTTCAGTGATGACACCATTCTATGGATGTTATCAGAAAGAGTGTTGATGATCTTAAACTAGTAGGCAAATGTAAAGTGAGACTCATGAATGAGAGAAATTTGTTGATCCAATTAACAATGACTGAAGACTACACCAGAATTTTCTTTTAGAAACATCTTAATATCGCAGACAAATCAATGAAGTTACTCAAGTGGTTCCTGATTTCGACCCAAATCATGAAACTCCTACTGTACCGGTATGATTTAGTTTACCTGGTCTTAAGCTGCATTTTTTTCTCCGTCAAATTTTCTACTCTATTTGGGCCATTCTTGGGGATCCTTTGAATTTAGATATGTCTACTTTCAACCTAACCAGACCCTCAGTGGTCATAATACTTGTGAAATGGATATTAACTTACCTGATGTTACTGAAGCCTGACTGGGCACAACACATAATGGTTATTAACAACAAATCGTCATGTAGCACAGACCTCCATATTGTACCCACTATAAGATGTTTGATCATGTCCTTGATATATGCCATAAGTTTCATCTAAAATTGAAATCTAAGGTTCAAGTGAACAAGGATGGGTTTAACCTCACTGCTCTAGACATTTTAGTTCCATCTGGAAATGACATTACCAGACAGAAGATGTCTGTTGCCCCTGAGGACTCCCCCTTANATGTGTTTTTGCTTTTGACTATTGGTTCATAACGGTGGGTGCAATTTGAAACATTTCTCCTTCGGGTGTCCAAACATCTTGTAGTGCTTGCAGTAGTAAAATTTTTGTTCCATAATAATTTTTTGCCAATAACTATTGTGAGCAGATCTAAGCTAGGCTTTTTCTACATCTGGTAGTGTAATATCTCTTTCAATCAAAATCCTTGCAATAGAGGACCTTAAGAAATGAACTGTAGGTAAATCTACGTGCAAATGTTTTTCAAGGATAGTCTCAATTGCATATAAGATAGGTAAGTCAAAGAATTGAATTTTTAGTTCAGTTAATGACAACCAGATAGGTACAATTGGGAGTTCTTGATTGAGATCAAAATTAGGGGTCAATTTGAGCAATTTCATATGTTTACCCTCGATTGTGATGAATTTTTTTAAGAAAATCCTCATGTAATCTTCTTCAATGCTCAGCTGTATCATAACATGCCTTCCGTCGAAATGATTCACCTGCTAATCCCCAACTAGTTTGAAATTTTCAAAAACCTTCCTGGTGATCTCCATCATAGGGCAATTTAATTGGAACTTTCCAACTAGTATAAATTTGTATTTTCCTGCACGAGTTGAAATTTCAGCGTTAGAGAAGAATATTACTGGTTTGCTCGTCTTTTTCTCTACTTTTTTGATTTAGATTGCAATCGCTATTTCCTGTAACAGAATCGTGGTATATCTGCGGGAATACTAGATTATCTGCGAGGTGGAAAGGGGACCTGCGTTTGTGAACCACTGTAGCATAGTAGGATTTGACGGGATTANCTCACCTGCTAATCCCCAACTAGTTTGAAATTTTCAAAAACCTTCCTGATGATCTCCATCTTAGGGCAATTTAATTAGAACTTTCTAACTAGTATAAATTTGTATTTTGCTGCACGAGTTGAAATTTCAATGTTAGAGAAGAATATTACTGGTTTGCTCGTCTTTTTCTCTACTTTTTTGATTAGATTGCAATCGCTATTTCCTGCAACAGAATCGTGGTATATCTGCGAGAATACCAGATTATCTGCGAGGTGGAAAGGGGACCTGCGTTTGTGAACCACTGTAGCATAGTAGGATTTGACGGGATTATCACCGGCGACGACGACAATATAGGAAAACCCTGAGGCCTTTAACGTACCTCACATAAGCACTACAACAAATGGGCACAATCGGTGCGCGAGCAGTCGAGCAGTGAAACTGTGAAGGAGCAGTTGATCGGCCTTTACGAACCTGCAGCGCGAAGGCTCGACGACGCGACGACGTGACAATGCAGCAGACGGCGCCTCGACAACCCAACAACGTAGCATACAAAGCCTCGACAACGCGACAACGTAGCAGACGACGCGAACTCCTTTTCAGCCAGAGCAGACACGAAGATGGAAAGGATCGAAACGAGCGAGTGAAAAACATATGTCATTTTTGAGCTAGGGTTCTGTCGGAGGAAAAGTGGGGTTGGGGGAGGAGTTGCCCGTAAGAAGCTCTCGGTCACCGGAATCAAAATCTCGTTGCCCGCTTCGGAAAGACTTTTTAATTTACATATAGATTTAAGTTTAAAATCAAATATAAAAATCAAACTGACCCCATATTTTTCATAGTTNGACGGGATTATCACCGGCGACGACGACAATATAGGAAAACCCTGAGGCCTTTAACGTACCTCACACAAGCACTACAATAAATGGGCACAACCGGTGTGCGAGCAGTCGAGCAGTGAAACTGTGAAGGAGCAGTTGATCGGCCTTTACGAACCTGCAGCGCGAAAGCTCGACGACGCGACGACGCAGCAGACGGCGCCTCGACAACATGACAACGTAGCAGACAAAGCAAACTCCTTTTCAGCCAGAGCAAACACGAAGATGGAAAGGATCGAAACGAGCGAGTGAAAAACTTATGTCATTTTTGAGCTAGGGTTCTGTCGGAGGAAAAGTGGGGTTGGGGGAGGAGTTGCCCGTAAGAAGCTCTCGGTCACCGGAATCAAAATCCCGTTGCCCGCTTCAGAAAGACTTTTTAATTTACATATAGATTTAAGTTTAAAATCAAACTGACCTCATATTTTTCATAGTTTAAATGAAAGAGCGCTTTACCTCAAACCCTGTATTTATCCCGAGGGATAAACAAAAGAATTGAAGATGAAGCTCGATTAAATAAACTAAGATATGTATGACGTCCGTTTGGTCTGCGAAACCGTTTTATTTGCCGATAAATTCTCCTATTTAATATGAAAAATTAAATAAGATTTATTTTAAGCTGGGTTCAGAAAAACTTCCTATAAGGACAAACCCCTATAGTTAATTGTATCTTAAATGACCGAAATCACTTAAGAATACTCTCGATAAAAATCAAGAAAAATTATCTTCAATGACTTCAAAATGATAAGACCTTTCAACGAAATCAGACAAAGAGGTGTGCAAAAGAGAATGATTTTAACTTGAAACATTTAGTACAGGATCCGAAGGAAGAAGAACTAGGGGATGCCACAGATCCAGAGGAGATCCTCGGTGGCTTCCCAGTCTACCCTATGGTTTGGTTTTAGTTTCGAGGAAAACTATTCAAGTGTTTTATCCTGCCAATTTTATTTACTTAGGCCTTACATTCGTGTGGAACGATCTTACAAATAGCCTGAAAATCCTAGGTCGTAATGAACGACAACCTCAGAATCCTAAAACAAGTTGGGGTTTTGATCGTACAACAGAGCCATACAAATACCTGACGAAAAGGTTGAGGATTTATGTTGTACTAGACGAACAACCTCGAAATCCTATGAATTGTTATTCTAATTTCTAGGAAAGGAATAATTTAGCTGGGGATAACATGTTCTGCTGTTGAAAATGGTCGTGTCGTCCACCGCGCTAGTTCCCAGCTTCTTGTCGTGACGAGTTTAAGTTTTCTAGGGTGTCCAGTTATGATGTCAAATCAAACGACCTTATGATAATAGTCCTCTAAACATCCTATATGAAAAGAAGGCATGCTTAAGGCTATACAATATAAAATGTGCAGTACAGGACAAACAGTAGAAAACACAATGAAAGAAACAGTATACATGCCATACATGACAGTAACAGGTATAGTAGAAGGAACAGTATAGCATGCTATATAGAGCGGTAGCAGGTACAATAAAAGAAACAGCATAACATGCTTTACAGAACAATAACAAGTAGAAATATGAATATGAAGTGCTGTAAACGTAAAACAAACATGTGTGCCCGAGAGATCCGTTGTTTTTTAAATATAACAAGCTGAAATGCATTGCAAAAGTCATTTAGTAAATCTGAAGAAGAGTGTAACAACGACTCATGACAGAAAACTTGAGGAAATCAACGAGAAAAGACTCGAGTAAAAATCTTAAAAATTTTAGAGAAATCCGAAAAGAAAAGAAAAGAAACACGAGTGCCCTGTCCTAAAGTTTCGATAAAACAACAAAAAAAAAAGTTCGGGTAAGGGGGACCGCAAACACTCATGTGGGGCTAGGCTCAAATATATGTATATGTACTCGAGGGTTCACGAAGGCTACTTGGTCACCCGAATGTATTGAACCCGCCACTCGTCTAGAAGTGTGTCCTGAACCTCACATAGAGGGCTACTTCCCAGCATAAATAAGTATTTGTCAGGTGGACAACCAGTTTTAAAGTATGTTTTAAAATTTATGTTTTTTTTTGACATGCACATAGGTCTCAAAAAAAAGATCATCACATTTTATTTTATAGCGAAAAATATATTTTTATTTTTTTTGAAATAAGTTTTAACGATTTTTTTTTATTGTTCACAAGTCGATTACGTTGTCGGGCGTGGGATTGCCAACTACCTGAGGAGATTCGAGCCAATTCCCGCTAGACTTATGTCGGTGAAGGATACCGTTATCCTATTGTTCATCAAATACCTGGATCTTGATGTTATAGGATAGAACATCTTTCTGCTCTATCTTCAATTTGCCTTTATCATCACCACCCTACGCCCCAAAACAAACTATTTGTGACCTTGCTTGATGGTTTCACGTATAACAAAAGACTATACGTGGACACTTATGCGTCGGACGTAAGTATCGAAAATCGAACCAAGAAGCAAGGAAAGAAAAGAACAAAAATGGGGTGAGAGAGAGGAGACACTGATCCTAACCAAGAAGCAAGGAAATAAAAGAACAAAAATGGGGTGAGAGAGAGGAGACACTGATCCATTCAAGAAGCAAGGAAATAAAAGAACAAAAATGGGGTGAGAGAGAGGAGACACCGATCCATCTAAACATCGAAAATGAGAATGAATCAGTTCTCAAAACTCCTATCGAAAAGACCCGGAAAAGTAGGACCCAAGGTCTTTCCTAACAAACATAAAATGCTACTTTGCGCTGATTTTTCAAACCCCAAGGANCGACCTTGTTTGATGGTTTCACGTATAGCAAAAGACTATACGTGGACACTTATGCGTCGGACGTAAGCATCGAAAATCGAACCAAGAAGCAAGGAAAGAAAAGAACAAAAATGGGGTGAGAGAGAGGAGACACTGATCCTAACCAAGAAGCAAGGAAATAAAAGAACAAAAATGGGGTGAGAGAGAGGAGACACTGATCCATTCAAGAAGCAAGGAAATAAAAGAACAAAAATGGGGTGAGAGAGAGGAGACACCGATCCATCTAAACATCGAAAAGGAGAATGAATCAGTTCTCAAAACTCCTATCGAAAAGACCCGAAAAAGTAGGACCCAAGGTCTTTCCTAACAAACATAAAATGCTACTTTGCGCTGATTTTTCAAACCCCAAGGACGTAAGATTAATCAAATCAACCAAATGCTCTCCCAAATAAGGCTTGCAAATCCTCTCAAACCCCAAGTTAATATCAAAATTTTCCAACTTCCAAATTAATCCATTGCCTCACACCTCAAACAAACACACAATTTTTCCAATGCACTGAGGTGTATGGTCTACGGCTTAAGTGAGGTAAAGCCAAGAGAATTCACGGGTAAAAGCCAATATCAGCACCCTCTAGCTCCATACCTGAATAAACTCCCACAGGTGACTCACGACCAAGGCAAACTCGAGGCCAAAATGAGAGGAGGCTCACGGCTAAGGCAACCAGGGGCTCACGGCCAAGGCAAACCCGAGGCCAAAAAGAGAGGAGACTCACGGCTAAGGCAACCTGAGGCCAAAAGGAGAGGAGGCTCACGGCTAAGGCAACCCAAATCGATTATATGAAGATATTTGATATACATAGGAGAGTGAATGGACAAACCCTCACAAAGCCTCCAAACCGACTTCAATTTCACCAAGTAGGACATAAGGAAATTGGTCAACACATCATTCAATCACCTCACTTTATAGATAGGGCAAATACATACATTTAAACTTGACTCATAAATCAACACCCAAGCCACTTCGTGTAGGAGGAGCTAAACAACCCCAAGGGATTGCCAGCAAGCTCACGGGTAGGACTAAGAACAAACCAAATCAAGCTCCCAAGCTACCTTTCGGGTAGGAGCAGAGCCAGACAGAAACCGAACCATTCAAAGGCCAAAACGAGGTCAAACAAGCAAAACTGAGCCCAACCACCAAACCAGCTCTCGGGTAAGAGCCAAAGCAAGCAAATCCGAGCTCAAGGAAAGCTAAAGTCGAGCCATTCAAAGCCAAAGCAGAGCCCAAGCATAGATTAAAACCCAAGCATAGATTAAAACCCAAGCCTTAACAGAAATTAAAATCCCAGTCATCTTAAGGTAAACCAAATCAAGCTCCCAAGCTACCTTTCGGGTAGGAGCAGAACCAGACAGAAACCGAACCATTCAAAGGCCAAAACGAGGTCAAACAAGCAAAACTGAGCCCAACCACCAAACCAGCTCTCGGGTAAGAGCCAAAGCAAGCAAATCCGAGCTCAAGGAAAGCTAAAGTCGAGCCATTCAAAGCCAAAGCAGAGCCCAAGCATAGATTAAAACCCAAGCCTTAACAAAAATTAAAATCCCAGTCATCTTAAGGTAAAACCGAGGCAACCCAAGTTTTTTCATCAAATTCCAAATTAGTTAAAGACTAAACCGAGCCAAGCAAGGCTAAAACCCGAACCCAGCAAGGGTCGAAAACCAAGCTGCAACTGAGACCTCCAACATTAAGCCACAATAAAAGTTAGAGCAATATTCTCATGCTTTTAAGACATCTCAAAATAGAACTACCACATGCTTTGAGTGAAAGTGGATGAAAGCTTCGTAATACACATACTAACATGTTCATGAGAAGGGCCAATTATTTCAAGACCATCCTCTTAATTACTTCCAATATAAGTATGCGTTGGAAGATAGGAAACATGCCATGATTTCAACACTTTAGATAAGCAAAGTAAAAGAAAGGACTAATAGCATGCCAAATCTAACTTCAAGCATATATGCATATTTTTTATCTTTCACATGCTTTGAGTGATAAAAATTTCCAAATACAAGCTTAGTGGCAACTAGAGTACTAAACCATACCCTGAAATCATCATCAGAGGCTCGGCAAGGTTAAAACCGAGAGCCAGTAAAGCACAGAGAAAGGGAGGGAGAAGAAAATACACACCCTCAAGCTTTTAAATGTCATTCCCACATAACAAATGTATAAAGAGTAAGTTAGAACATGTTTATGAATGAGGCAAATAGTAATCTCCCTATTCTAGCATGCTAACAGGGCTCGACAGAGAACAAGGACGAGCACAAATAAAGCACAGGGGCTCGGTAAAGAGCAGGCCGAACACAGACAACGCACAGGGGCTCGGTAAAGAGCAGGGCCGAACATAGACAACACACAGAGGGAAAGGGAAGAAGGTATCTCTTTGAAGCAAAAAGAAAGTAACACAAAAACTTTAAAAGCAGTCCACAACTTCACTTCCTCTCCCAACAGCAGGAGGAAACCGATTCAAGCACCAGAAGATCAAAGAAGTGAGCGAGAAAGAAAAATAGCAGAGTTTTTCTCATTTAGAAAGATTTTCGGACTCTTAGAAGCTTCACAGAGGAGCTCTCATATACGTTAAGGGCAGAGGAGACGAATGATTAAGAAGATACGACAGAGGGATCGAGAGATGCGGAGGATTAGATCCTCGCAGAGAAGATCGAACCCATATCGCAGAAGATAGGATACGAGGGATGGGCGTCTGCGAGATTTGTCTCGCGTGCGAGAGGCGAACGCGGGAACAAAACCCCCCCAACAACACGAAGAAGGAGCGGGTCAGGCGACCGAACGAGCCATCCTAGGGCTAAGGAAGGCACACGGGTTTGAAGGAATGAGGTGGGGAGAGAGATAGATTTAGGTTAAGAGTTTTTTAAAATAAGTTATTAATAATAATAACAATAATTATAAAATATTATTTATTATTATAATTAACACTTAAACATGTATTTTCCCCAAGACGCGCCGTCGCAATAAAACGAACGTCCCCCTCAAGCAAAATCGACGTTCCGGACGCATCGACGCAGTCCGTTTCGTCATCCGGAGTCGTCCGGGCAACCTCGTTGTCGATCGGGCTAAAAACCCGTCGCGGTCCGAATCCTATGAAAATTTCGGCTTGAATTCGATTAAACAGGACGATAAAGAGCGCAACGACGCCAAATCAACGAGTAGAGTCAATCCTAAGGCCGTCAGTTCTATAGGAATGCTCCCTGAGTTCTTTCGGAGTAGCCTTATTTGCTAAGCAATAGCGGTCAAGACTACTACATGGAACGTCAAGTCGAGCGAAGAGAAGTCCAGAATTGCTAACGGGGAGGGCTCCTTCACTAGTTTTGTAGGAGTTGTCGACAGAAAGGTCTTACGGCTAGATCCTAGGCTAGTAAAGAGGGGAAAACTACACCTCGACCGAAAGCGAGGTCAACAGGTTCGCCATGAGTGGGAACTCAAGCAAAGCGAAAAAGAATACCCATCATATATATATATATATATATATATATATATATATATATATATTTGTCATGGATGCAGCTGGAGGCTCTGCTAGGGTTTTACTTTTTGGCGAACCCTAGTGTCAGCTATGGCGAATTTCACATTGTCGTGCTCGAAGAAGGGGTTCGCGCCTTGACTTCCTCTGCTTTGTCTCTTGTCGTCTTGTTAGTGCTTCATCTTGTTTCGTAGTGCTTTGTCTGTTTGTCGTGTTGCATCTGCTTCGTCGTGTCGTCCATTGTCTTGCTCTTGTCTGTTTGTTGAAGGACGATTTTTGAGTGCGGACGTCAACATCGTCATCTCGTCCTTCCTTGTGCTCGAAGAAGAAAGGTTCGCGCTTTTTCAAATTCGGCTACTCGTTGAAGGAAGTTTTTCGACGTCTTCACCTTTTGTCCTCTGCTCGAGGTAGAAGGTGATTCCGCTCTTCATTTCCTTGTTGCCTTACTTGTGATGACTTTGGACAGAATGTATGCTGCTGCCCTTGTAGGTGTTACCGCCTCAGGTACTCCTAAATCGTGCTTCTTCCTACCGTCCTTTGCGCTGGCGGAGTGTGGTGAGTTTTGTTACATCAAGAAACCTGATAGTAAGAACGAGAAATCAATCATTTTTTTTACTGAAGCTGAATGTATTCAGCTTGCTTCATTTTGTCGTTTGAATTTGATCGGGAAATTCCTTTATGACCTTCTCAAAATGGAGCTTATTCGTAAGGAATTTGAACTTATGCACCTTGGGGAGTGAAAAATTAGACTTTTAGATGACAGACACATCTTTATTCAACTTAATAATGAAGATGATTACACATTTATTTGTTAGAAGATTAATCTAGATTGATAACAGAGTAATGAAAATTTTGAAATAGTTGGTGGATTTTGACCCACTGACATAACCACCAACCATTCTGGTATGGATTCGCCTCTCTGGCCTGAAATTTCATTATTTTACTCAAGAAGTGTTGTATTATAATGTCGTAGTCTATGGTAAGTCACTCAAAACGGACGTTCTTACTTTTAATTTTTTCCATTCCTCTGAAGCTAGGATATTTGTTGAGGGACATCACTTCAATTGCTTCTGAGGAAATTTGGTTGGATTCACAACACCAAGGATATTGGTAAAAGGTTGTTATTGGGCATTTTTCTTCGTATTGCTTGAATTGTCGTATGTGCGACCACTCCAATTCTCAATGTCACCATCTATACTACAATCTAAGACCAAAAAAACAAAGTGTTCAACCAGAGGCAGAGATTCTCCCTTCTGATTTTCTCCAAGTTATTGACACTATTGATTATCAGAAGGATACTCCTCAAGGTGCCACTATCCCCGCGGGCAATCTGCCAACCACTCAGCTCCATACAATCCTCCTATGGAACCTTTGTTTGTGGGGG
>JXCR01143366.1:2953-28621 GCA_002079205.1 Phalaenopsis hybrid cultivar
TTATTTATTGATTTTAATGATTATTTAAATATAAAATATATTTTAATTTTGAAAATCACCTTTTATATTTTTACAAAATCTCCCAAAGTTCAAAGAACTCAGAGAAAATTTCATATTTTTATGATTTATATTTCATTTATTATAATTATTTTAATGAGAAAATAAGGAAAATATATTTTAGGCTTTAAAAATTTATTTTTAACTTACAAAAATTAGGGAAAATATTCTAATGAGTCCTATGTGATCAGGAAACAAACAGGCACACTTTAGACCATTTTCATGTTTTTTTATTATTAACTATTTTTAATTATTTTTAATTTAAAATATAGCTTAAAAATAAAGTATTTTCTCAAAAATAATTTTTATTTTTCTTAAGTGCCTCTGATCATAAGAAACTTAGAAAGCAACCTTTCATAATTTTTCTAAGTGTATTTAATTTAATATAATTATTTATGTATAAAAATACAATTTTTTTTAGAAAATCGGCTTTAATAATTAAACTTAATCAAACAAATTTCAAATTTTTACAGTGAGTCAACATGATTTTTCTTTACAGCGTGGAATTGATTTTCTTAATTTTTAAATAAGATTTAATTTAAATAATTTAATACAAGTATAAGCATCTAACTAACTATATAAATGTAAAAAATTATCCAAACTATCCTGATATTTTTCCTAAACTTCTCTAACCATAAGGAACCTACTAAAATTCTTCACATAATTTTCCAAGTGATATTTTAATTTATGTAATTATTTTAAGCCAAAATAGACATCCAAGTTTGGAAATTAGGGTTACATGCATAGCCATGCTCTCTAACCTTAGCAAAATTAGAGAACATCCCTTCTGTCATGAGAAATGAACCCCCAAAGGCTCAAGCTTTGATGAATAACATTTATAAATTAAAATTAAACACCTTAAAGGCTATTTAATTAATTAAAAATCAGAGACTTATTAAATAATTTTTATTTTTAGTCCACATTATTCTCCTCTACTCATTGAGCAAGATGGTGTTTTATTTATTTTTATGATCTTTCTATACAAACATAGGAATTTTTGATTTTCTGACATTTATTTAAATCAATAAATCCTATTTTCCTACTTAACTCAGTCAACTGCCATGCAATCCTTTTACGTGTCGAGCTTTCCACACAGTGGTCTTTGGGATTGTCATTTACCTTGGCTCACACATCCCATGGTTCACGTACCATCTCCTCGTCCGGCATGATCTCGTCCATCCATCCAGTACACATGATCGGATGGCTCCTTGTCATCATCCTCAACTGACCAACTCGTAAGCCATTCAACTTCAAACCCTAAGATCTTTCTTGATACTCAACCAAATCCCATGGGGTTTGTTCTTATACCTTCATCTACTCAAGACAAACACATCTATACGGTTACAATGCTATGAAATACAAGTTCTCTTCACAAATGGTGAAATTGAGCTCAAAATTATGCTTAATGGTCTATACCGTTGCCCAAGAGGTGAGGCCTCAATTGGGTGCTTGTGGAAGCTTCAGTGGAGTCTGGCAAACCTTCTGGATGTGTCACCTTGCTCTGGATGGGGTCCAAGTATAAGTTCAGTGAAAAGGTGGAGTGGCCTTGCCTTGGTCTAAAGGTGGGTTAGAGTGCTTCGGACTAGGGAGGTTTTGATGGCAAACTTCTTCATTTAGCTCAGGGAAGCTAAAGGAAGAGTCAATTTAGAGTTTCAAAAGGTTTGGATCAAGTTATACAAAACCCTTGGATTTTGAACTCACAATTGAGCTCTCACAAAGAAATTCAAAGGGTGAAACTGGTGGGCTTGAGCTCATAAGTTCTTGAAGAGTCTCTGGAAGCAATTTGACAGAGTCTCCCCAAGGAAATTGATAAGTTATCTTCTTGGCCATAGGAGTGGAAGTTTAAATAAAGGAGCTTGGGGTGGCTAGATGGGCTTCAATTCAGGTTCAATTAGCAGCTTATGTGAGTGATTTTAGGTTTTTTGGGGGGTGTTAGTTTGATGGGTTTGAGTGTGTGTGTGACTAAGACCAAGCCACCCAAAGTTGTTATGGTTTCAATAATCCTATTAGAATATATTCTTGAATCTTCACATCTTGTTCTTATCCATCTCAAATGAGAAGTGAGGGTTTACGACCACTCATGTGAGACTTCACAAGAAGAGTCAAGAAGTTTCTACAATTTTTTTGTGGGAGGTTTTTGTTACTAATCCTCTAGAACAATCAACAAAAAAGTCTTATGGCTAAATTCTAAACTTCTAAGAGGAGAAATTAGACCTCATAAAAAATGAGGTCAATAAATGAACCCCCAATATGTATGGTGTGTTAGACAAACACTGCACACGTTTTGGTGTCGACCGACGTGATCAACAAACTAACATAGCTGTCTAAGCCAACATACTCAAAACTGCATAGAGAAACGTATGAGACTTCAAATTTGAGAGAGATGGGCTCAAATTGAAGAAGTTAGAAAGTTTTACACTGAGGATTAATAGGCGTATTTTCAAATCTTAACTGGGAATTTAAAATTTCAAATTTGAAAGCATCTTTTGAAGTTTTTGTCCTGATCTTTGTTCTTTTGCCCCTTATAAAGTAGTGTTTTATGAATTTTGGGGGCAACCATCAAGATTCCTTATTGGGAATCTGATAGATATGGTGAATTTGATTTATTTTGTGTCAACTTTGATTTTGTCTCGCAAAAATTTCAAATTTTGATGAGTGAGGGGATCAGGTTGAGATGGAATACACGGGGATTCACATCCAACTTAAAGATAGGTTGAGGAAAAGTAGCAAAAATGGAGATTGCACTATGTTGGGAAGGAAGGTCCAGAGACTTGGTATTCCAAATCAAGATAGTGGAGGAGTGTCACATTAGGAAGAAAGGCCCCAGAGGACATGGTATCCCAACCTAAGAGAAGAATTGCACAATTGGAAGGGAGGTCCCAGATGATTTGGTATCCCAATCAAAGAGGTGTAGAATTGCACATTAAGAAGTGAGATCACAGAGGATTTGGTATACCTATTTAAAAGGTAAAGAATTGCACATTAGGAAGGGAGATTATGAAGGATTTGGTAACCCGACCAAAGAGGTGAAAAATTGCACATTATGAAGGGATATCTCGAAGGATTTGGTATCCCTTCCTAAGTGGTGGGGAATTGCACATTAGGAAAGAAGATCCCAAAGGATTTGTTATTCCAATCTAAGAGGTGGAGAATTACACATTAGGAAAGAAGATCCCGGAGGATTTAGTGTCCCTTTCTAAGTGGATTTGTTATTCTGAACTATGGAGGATTTGGTATCCCTTTCTAAGTGGTGGAGAATTGCACATTAGGAAAGGAAATCCTGAAGGATTTATTGTTCCAAATTAAGAGGTGGAGAATTGCACATTAAGAAAGGAGATCCCAAAGGATTTGGTATTCTGACCTAAGAGGTGAAGAATTGCACATTAGGAAGGGAGATCTTAGAGGATTTGGTATCCCAACCTAAGAGGTGAAGAATTGCACATTAGGATGGGAGATCACGGAGAATTTGGTATCCTAACCTAAGAGGTAGAGAATTGCACATTAGGAAGGGAGATCTCAGAGGTATTGGCACCCCGACCTATGAGTTGGAGAATTGCACATTAGAAAGGGAGATCCCAATGGATTTGGCATCCCAAGCTATGAGGTGAAGAATTGCACTCCATTGGGAAGGAAGGTCCGAAGACTTGGTATTCCAACCCAATTGAAAATGAAACGTGATGAAACATGGTGAAGTGGTAGAGTTATGAGAATTTGTGTTTGTGTAAAACTTTGTGCTGATCAAAATGAGGTGTAAATTTGTGAGGACATATGTGGATTTTGTGCATGTAGAGATTTGTGAGGACATATGTTGGGATCTTTTGAAGGATTTTGTGCACGTAAAATTTTGTGAGTGTTGGTGTGGAGATTGTCGATTTTGTGAAAGTGCTTCAAGTTTGATGATTTTGAAAAGTATTAAGTGTGATTTTATTATTACCATATATATTTTTTAATATATATTTTTTTGATATGGTTTTTGTTAGTATTTGTAGGACCAAATCCAAGATTTAGTAAAAAAACATTGAATCAATCATACATGGTGGCAAAAACTAACTTTGTTACTCTTCATAAAATTTAGTACATCAAAGTTTCAATCTGATATTGCTGTTTGGTGTACATCATGGAAATCATTTGAAATAACATCTGCTGCTGAAGAGTTATCTCTATCTCTAAGTCATATGTTGTGTCCACCCAGGTTCTATGGAATTGTGGAGACTAACCCTCCTCCTAAGGCATACTCTAGGACAAAAGTTCTTCTTCATGGTACGCCTAGAATGTAATGATTTTCCAAGTTAGCTTCATTCCCTTAAGTACTAGAATAGACCCCATAGGTAAGGGAATCTCCACTGGTCCTTGGAATTCACTTTTCTTACAATATCCAGTTCCTTTCCAAACATTATGTTGGATTTGTTGATGAAGGACACTATGCAGAAAGTTCTAACAAATTTGTGGTGTTCTATGTGGGGCTCAATGCAATCTCTCTCCTCATAAATATTGATGATGGACATATTATGGACATAGTCTGATGGTAGGATGTGTCAAGAAACCATTCTCTTGATCATCTTCATTATGATGAAATACATCAGATCCACTTCATCACGTCTTAAGATTCCTGAGGGATTCCCTTTCCTGTCAATAGTGAAGTTATAGCAATAATAGTAGTGAATAGTGTTTGTCCCTTCATCGCATCCAGTTCTATAGCTCAGAATATATTTTCCTCCTCAAAGGGCCTACACAGCCCAAGTACCTGAGGTGGAACACACAGTCTACTATCCTTCTTTGCTTGTGTTTTGAAAAGACATTAGTGTACAATTCAAATCCTTCAAGAATATTGACATAATTTCCCCATATCAGCTTAAAATGTTCAAAACTCTTTTGGTGAACATTCTAAAATCTTTCTAATTCTTCATCTAAAATGATCTTTAACTATCTTGGTTGTACAAACTGCAAAACATCTGGCTCTACATCCTGGTCATCCTCGAGTCTCTACGTCACAATGACTATGAAGCTTTCTTATGAAGAAACATCACATTCCCTACAACTCTATCAAGGCTCTGCTGGTGTATACTCTGACAAAAAGGGCTCTACAACTGGAACCATCTCTATATGTCCTAGCAGAGATCGGGGAATCATATCCCCCACTGATTGACATGACCTTTAGGTTTTCTCTTGCACTGCTTAAAATTATGCTGAAGCTGCTTCTGTACTCATTTGTCTTCCCAATTGATCAAGCATTCGGTGCTTGCAATGATTCACGTTCCGACGCTGTGTGTGAGATAATGCTGCCTTTTTGGGCGGCCTCGGTGGAACTCCTTTTAGTGGAGAACTAACGAGCTTCCCTTCTAAAGCTAGGGCTATGGAATGTATCTATCTGACCTTCAAACTACTAGTCCTTGAAGCTTCATTTCCACTATTATGAATTTTCCTCTTCTTCATGGCAGTAGTATCTTCCTTACTCTGAAACTTGAGCACTACTTTGAAACCTTCTTTCTCTTATGAACTGAACAATTTCAACAGGGGTCTTTCCTTCTTAGTTCATTTTGACCTGCTCAAATTCTAGGTCAAAGTCTATGATGGTGCCCTGTGCCACTATTTCTTCATCAAGTGCGAGAATGATGCCATTTATGAAAGATAAAATTAGACTCTTTCCAAGTGTATACATTTTATAGTTAATTCTAGGTCAAAGTCTATGATGGTGCCCTGCAAGAAATAGGGAAACATCGATGAGCTGAATTTCAATCCAAACAAGAACAATAAGTTGTTATTAATCATTATTTATTTTTAAAGTTGTGTATATATTTTATTACAAGTGTATACATTTTATAGTTAATTTTATGAGAGCAAAGAAATTTGATTTTATTTTTGAATTTTTTTTTATTATTTCTGCTACAGGTTGTTTCATTGGACACAGTCACAGAAGAAATCATTGATTTGACATTTTTAGGGAGTATGTATTGTCTCCAAAGCTCTTTCCCAGAGACATCATGATGCATAATATTTCTTCAGTTATGACCCATTGATAGCAAGCATAGGCCTTTCACCTTGAATGTCCACCAACTGGTAATATCCTCCAGAGTAGACCTTCTTGACAGGCCTTTCACCTTGAATGTCCACCAACTGGTAATATCCTCCCGAGTAGACCTTCTTGACCATGAACAGTCCCTCCCAAGTTGGTTCAAACTTTCCCCCTCAAGAATAGACCTTCTTAACCACCAACTTTAAACATTCTTGGGTGGAGTAGCTTATTGTGGGCCTGTACCATTCTGGCTTGGTACAACCCTAGATTATGCTATGATGACAGTCTTCTCCCCTCAAGACTTTCTAATTCATCAAGTATTAGTTTGACATTCTCTTCGATTGTAATCCTGTTGGCTACGACAATTCTGTGAGAGGGTAGCTGCACTTCCAAGGGGAGCACAGCCTTGGACCTGTACACTAAAGCGTAGGGTGTAGACTGAGTCGAAGTCCTGTACATAATTTCGTATGCCCACAATGCTCTTAGTAATTGTTCATGCCATCCTCTTTTGTTGTCATCCAATGTCTTCTTCAAAATCTGTACTAGGGACTTGTTGAAAGCCCTGTTAGTCTTTTTTCCCCAGGATATTAAATTGTAGAATATCTCCAATATATCCCTTTTCATCTGACGAAGTTGTTGATTTTGGTGCTCTTGAAGGCTGCTGAATTGTTGTTTGAGATAATTCTACGGTGGAAACCAAAAAAATAAACAATTTGAGTCTTGAAGAACTAAAGAACGTTATGTGTTGTGATTTCTGTTAATGACATTGCCTTTGCCCACTTTGAGAAATGAATCTGTGTCCTTTCAAAGATGAAGGGTCTATTGGGCCCATTATGTCTGTGCCTCAACACTTGAATGACCATGATGCAATTGTTGGGTGTAGCACATTTGAAGGTTGATGTAGGACCAGTCCATGTATCTAACATTGATGGAAGCTTCTAGCATTTTCCATGCAGTTGGTCGTCATGGTTGGCCAGTAGTACCCCATTCTTTTAATCTTCATCTTTAGGCCTAATTGGTGAGCACCGTACATTCCTACATGTACTTCATAAATATTATTTTGTGCTTCTGACTTGCTCAAACTCCTCAACCACATATGATCGAAAGATCTTCTATATAAGAAGTGATCCACTAAGGAGTAAGATATTGCTCTCTTCTTGATCTGATTTGTTGCTGACTTATCCTACAGAAACTTCCCGTTCTACAAGTACTCAATAAATGGTTGGTGCCAGTCCTCTGAACCATTGTCCACTATGACTACTATCTCTTCCTTTTTTAGTTTGTTTAAGGTCTCCATGTCAATATGAGATAAAACATGGCATCCTCATATTGTGATGTCAATTGAATCTTTTGGTGGACATGCTCTTGAGCGAGCTTAGCTAAACTTTCTGCATGAGCGTTATCCCTTCTATACATTTGGTACATTGTCACATTTAAAATTTTCTCCAATAGCTTCATGGTGTAACGATGGTATTGTTCCAATCCGAGTTTCAGAATCTTGTACTATTCTGCACGTACTGATTGATGAGCGATGAGTTCGCATATATGTCAATGTCTATTATATCAATCAGTATCACCAACTCTAATACAATTATCAATACCTCATACTCTGCTTCATTTTTTGCACACAGCTCTGTCAGATGGTAGGAGAATCTCATCATCCCCTGATCTGGTGTAATGAAGAAATTGATTCCTGCTTTGCTAGGAATTATCGTCCGTAAATCCTTGTCTCCATGTCTGATGAAGTTCCGTCCAAGTAAATCTCCCATTCTTGAGCATTGGGATGTCCTATATTCATCACTTGCTCATCTAATAGCTTGTCATTGATCGAAAAATCAGCCAACAATAGGTGTATTGCGAGGAAGTCTACTAAAATCAGTTTCCTTCACGGTGCGAAGAAGCACGAAGGATATATTGAATTATAATAAAATCATCAAAAATCTTGCTAATTGTCTGAAAAGTGTTGGTTAGGTCATCAAATATTGCAACAAATTAACCTTTGAGATAAGATTGACATTATGTGCAAGCATGTAGTGCCTGACCCAACCCGCAATTATGCAGTTATTTTATTTCCTGACCAAAAACTTGACCCAATTTCATTAGGCGGCTAGTGTATAAAATGGATATGCTGTAGAATATAGAATTAGTTTTATATTTCACACACTATGGGTTTTGTGCAAATGCACGTGTCATTCAAGTAATATAAGGTTTTCTTTAAAACCCAAAGTATCGATCCCATAGAAAAGCAAGGTAAGAAATCCCTTAGACTAATTCAAGTTTACTACTATCAGGTCTTAGATTGAAATTTTGATAATTGGTTTTATTCTAACAATTACTCCTAAATAAAAACCTAAATCTAAAGTTAAATTTAACTAGATAAATTGGTTTGGTAAATTTTGAGAAGTAAAAACTACATTTCTCTCCTAAAGACCTAGATAAGCTATAGGAATGAAATTGTTAGAATTTAATGTAGCAAGTGACAATAAGAGAAAACCTATTCCTTACCCATTTTTGAGTGCATAAAGAACATTGGCTAACCTAAAATTAAGTCCTCAAATCCTTGGTTATGCTGAATAGGTTCTAGCCTGTCACTTTTGGATTACCCACTCTGCCCTCTATTAAGGACTAACCTAGCCTTAATTTCCAAACTCTAGATCAAATTGGTAAGAATCTAGCCTGTCACCCTAGAAACAAAAATTTACACCCAATCAATGAATATTTCTCTAACATTGTATTGTCGCATAAACTACTTCACCATTGTCAACCGGACAATGTGAGTGCACTCAAGTTATGAATTCACCACTCTTCTGAATCTTAGTTTCAACTTACAATTGATTTTAACATAACATATGAACAATATGTTATGTCAATGAAGTAATAGAGATATTACTCTTCACATAGAAATTAAAATTTTTCTATCATAAAAAAATTTTCTCATTTATGCCACTACTTTATAACAAGAGGAAAGAGTAAGGAAAACTACCAACTAAGCATGGAGAAAACATAACAGAAAACTTCATTTAAATCAAAGCAAATCCACTAGATAAGTGTTTAAAAAAATTAGAAGATAATGAATAACACATTTTAGCTTTTTCTCTGTGAAAAAAAGATGAAAATCCCTCCAACAAAGTTTCCTGCTGATCCTTGCAATGCTAATATAATCCATTAAAGATATCTATCAAAATCCCCTCTCCAATCTCTCCAGAAAAGGTATAAATCTACATTTCCTACTCCTATCTACGATCTCTAGGCATTTTTGGAGATTCAAAGAGTTTGAAATGCAAAAATGTGCCTTTCTAAGTGCCAAAATCTGCCTAATAACCCCTTGGGGTGTCTATAACCCGTCTGGAACTGTTTAAGGCTCTTAGGCTCTAGAAAGTGGTGCCATGATGCCATATTTTATGTTTCCTGGGCGGGGACTAAAGCCTAGGCACCGCTCTGCTACTAGCACCCCCATTTTCTCTTGTTTCTATCCATTTCACCCCGTTTTAACTCCATTCCACTCCAAGTGTTATATCTTACTCCATTTGACTCCAAATTGCTCCATTCTCTAAAACCCCATCTCTTATACTTGAAAAAAATACACGCAAAATACCAGTTTGGAGTGAAACCAATTTTTTATTTATTTACTTAATTTTAGCATCTTTTTTTAATCCTTTTCATTTTCATGTGAGGATTATTATATCTGGATAGACCTTTAATAATTTTGAATTTCACTTTTATCTTCCTAAAGATAAAAACTCAGAACACTCCTACACTTTATAAAAGTGAAAGTATTTGTTTGAAAAAGGTTTCAATAAAGGCTCAATTCTCATAAAGTATAAAACAAAGAATCTTAGCTTTTCAAATATTCAACTCCTTTTAACATAAATAGCAAAATCATTTTCCTAATATTTCCTACAAAATATCTTAACTATAGAACATTTTCTTCGCATAGGATCCCAACTAAGGTTTTTTTTTCTAACATTCCTAAAATCAAAATTATAGTAACCTAAGGTAACACCATATATCACAAGGCATTTTAATAATGACATCAAATTAAATGCAAGCTACTGAAGGCAAAGGGTTAAGTTTTAAAAATATTTTCTTCCCAAAAAACTTGATTTTTAACATGTATAACATTTAGTATAGAAAATATAAGTAGGAAGAAAAGTCATAGCCTGGAAGTATAATCTACTATGGGTGTCTATCAAAACATTTGAAAATATACTTAGGACAAAATAGTGTGCAGTAGACAGTAAATCTAAACTAAACATGCCAGAATGAAATTGAACTAAAGAAAAGTTTAACTCGCATAATAGGTATCAACATATGAATATATATTTTAGTGTTCCGCAAGTCCTCTATATTCTTGTAACACATACAAAAAAAAACTTGATAAATGAGGTCAAATTTTCCTTCATCTCATCACACCTCCATTCTATACTTCCAGTTCTAGCATAATCATTAGACTAATCAGTTGAGAACTTTAAAATATTTTTGTTTGGTCTAACCCCATGGATATCATTATCCCTGTTATATTGGCGCGTGAATACCAACCTCATGCATCACCTTATCCCTTAAAGTATGCACATCTAATAGTTATATGGGTAGTGTAAGATCATCCTTGAGTTATTCAGAAACTAGTTTATTAAACCATATTGAAGAAAACAAGGTCAAATAAAGGAAGTAAAATAATTTATATGGAACTATTCGATGTCTAAAATTATAATGTCACTAGTTAATCATCAAGTCTGGTTTAGATTCTAAATTATAATCTACTTGTTAATCTAGCAGCTACCAGAGAGCATATATAAATCTAGTCACAATGAGAATTTAAGGAATCACCTCGCTAATGACACACACACACAGATCAAATCAATCCACTAAAAATCCAAAATTCCATTAACAACAATCAAACTGATCAATCCACAAAAAAAAAACACATTACACCTCATACAAATACAAATCATAAACACACTAACACAGATAACATATGGTTGCCTTCTATGAAGTGCTTTGTTTAACGTCATCATCCCGACAAATCCCAAGGTGATACATATTTCATTTGCTCACCAATTTTCTCCTATTTCTCTATAGTTCTGAGTGTATGGTTCAAGGTTTGCAGCTCTTGAACTACAAATTTAAATCTAAAAACTTAATGAATAAGATAAATATCTAGTACTTCAAGCATTCAAAAATATTTTTGATATTTGGATCTTTTTTTTAGTAGACTCATAAAAAATAAACACACTAGATAATAACACTATGATTTTCGAATCCAAGGCTTCCAGATTTAATTAAAATTCTCCTAAAGCTTTAACTGTAGCCTTTATGGCAATAGTTCCAAAAACTTAGCCCAACCTGTAATTACACAATTATTTTGTTTCCTTGCCAAAAACATGATCCAATTTGTTTAGGCGGCTACTGTGTAAAATAGATATATCTAGGGTTTCTATGCAAGTGCACGTGTCAATCAAGTAAAATAGGGTTTTTTTTAAAACCCAAAGTATCGATCTCATAGAGAAGTAAGGTAAGAAATCCCTTAGGCTAATTCAACTCTACGACTATCAGACCTTAGATTAGAATGTTGATAATGGGTGTTTTTCTAACAACTAATCCTAATTACAAACCTAAACCTAAAGATAAAACTAACTAGATAAATTGGTTTGGTGAATTTTGAGATGTAAAAACTACCTTTCTCTTGTGATGATCGAGATAAGGTGTAGGAAGGAAATGCTTAGAATTTAACATAGCAAATGACAATAAGAACAAACCTATTCTTTACCCTCTTCTGATTGCATAAATAACAATGGTTAACTTAGAGTTGAGTCCCCAAATTTTTTGCTTATGCTGGATAGATTTGAGCCTATCACCTTTAGATTAACAACTGTGCCCTCTATTTAGGACTAATATAGCGTTAATCTCCAAACTCTAAATTAAATTGGTAAGAATCTAGCCTGTCACCCTAGAAACACCAATTTATACCTAATCAATGAATATTTCTCTAACATTGCATTACTGCCTAAACTACTTCACCATAGCCAACCAGAAAATGTTAGTGCGCTCAAGTTATGAAGTCACTACTTGTCCGAGTCTTAGTTTCAACTTACAACTGAGTTTAACGTAACATATGACCAGTACGTTGTGCTAATGAATCAACAGAGAATCTACTCATCACATGTAAATTAAAATTATTCTATCATAAACAAATTTTCCTACTTATGTCACTACTTCAAAAAAACAGGAAAGAGTAAGAGAAACTACTTACTAGGCATGGAGAAAACACAACAAAAATTTCATTTAAATCAACGAAAATCCACTAGAAAAGTGTTTACAAAAATTATAAGATAATGAGGAACACAATACTTAGCTTTCTCTATTCAAAAGAAACATGAAAATCCCTCCAACAAATTCTTTTGTTTATCCATGCAATGCTAATATAATTCCTTAAAGATATCCCTCAAAATATCCTCTCCAATCTCTCTAAAAAAATGTTGAAATCTGCATTTCCTACTCCTATCTACAACCTCTTGGTATTCTTGGAGAATCCATGAGTTTGAAATGCAAAAAAGGGATTTTCCAAGTGCTAAAATCTGCTTAATAACTATTTGGGGCATCTAGAACTCATTAGCAACCATTTCTGGCTCCTAGGCTCCAAAAAGTGGCTCCATGGTGCCATCTTTTCTTTTTTCTAGGTGAAAACTGGTGCCCTATGCCACTCACCTGGCAGCACCCCCTTTTTCTCCAGTTTTTCTCTGTTTCACCCCGTTTTAGCTCCAATTTGCTCCAGGTGTTATTCCTTGCTCCATTTGACTCCAATTTGCATCATTTTCTCCAAACCCATCTTTTATACCTGAAACCAAATACACACAAAATACCTTCCATTAAAATTCAATATCATTAAAAATGAGCATAAAATGTATATAAAAAATAGCACATTTTTAGGAGTGTCAATTCCCCCAAACTTGTTACTTGTCCTTAAGTAACACTATAACTGTAAAGACCAATTTTTTTTATTGAGGTAGTGGGTTTCAATAGAGTTTCCTATAATTTTATCTCAGAAATGTTATAGTGTAACTTAGGAGAAACTCTAGTAAATCAACCTAGTACTAGGATATAAGAATATCTCAAATTCAACTTATAAATCTTGATTTTCTATTTACTTCAAAGTTATTGAAACTTGTCAAACTAAAGATTATTAGAAAGTTTTAAAATATAATTTAAGCACCCTATCTATAGCAATTTTACCAATAATTTTTTTGAAATAGGATTGTTTCTAAGTCTTTTCATGTAAAATGATTCAAGTGAATCCAATTTTTTATTATACTTCTCCTCTTGCTTCTCCTCACTTCTCATTTCTTCTTTACTTTCTCTTTTTTTTTAGGATCTTTTTTAATCATTTTTATTTTATTGTGAGGATTACTATATTTGGATAGACCTTTAACAATTTTGAATTTCACTATCCTCTTCCTAATGTTAAAAACTTAAAACTTTCTCTCACTTTTTAAAAGTATAAGTATTAGTTTGAAAAATGTTTCAATAAAGGCTCAATTATCATAAAGTATCCATCTAATAATCTTAGCTTTTCAAATTTTCAACTCCTTTCTATCATAAATAGCAAAATCATTTTCCTAATGTTTCCTACAAAATATCTTAACTCTACAACAGTTTCTTCACACAGGATCCCATCTAGGTTTTTTTCTAATATTCCTAAAATCAAAATTATAGTAACCTGAAGGTAACATCACATACCATAAGTTGTTTTAAAAGTGATATCAAATTAAATATAAGCTACTGAGGACAAATAAAATTAAGTTTTAAGAATATTTTCTTCCACCCAAACTTGATTTTTAACATGTACAACATTCAATACAGAAAATATAAGAAGAAAGAAAAATCACAGCCTAGAAGTACAATCTACCACGGGTGTTTATCAAAACTTTTGAAAATATACTTAGGAGAAAATAGTGTGCAGTATACAATAAATCTAAACTAAACATGTCGGAATGAAGCTAGACTGAAGAAAATTCTAACTCTTCTAATATGTATTAGGATAGGAATTTATATTTAAGTTTTTCCTAAGTTCTCTATATTGTTGTAACACATACACTAACACACTTGATAAATGAGTCCAATTCTTCATCCATGTCATCACACCTCCATTCCTTACTTCTAATTCTAACAAAATCACTTCTTTAATCAATCTGGTACTTATAATATTTTTATCGGGTCTAACCCCATGGATACGATTATCCCTAATATATTGGCTCTTGAATACCAACCTCAGGCATCAACACATTCATTAAAGTATGCACCTCTAATAGTTATAATGGTAGTGTAAGATCATCCTTGGGTTATTCAATAATTATTTTATTGAAACATATTGAAGAAAACAAGGTCAAATAAAGGAATTAATAGAATTTAGATGGACCTATTCTATGTCTAAACTCTTAATGTCTCTAGTTAATCCTCAGGCCTGGTTTAGATTCTAAATCATAATGTACTTGTTATTCCAACAACTACCAGAGAGCATATACAAGTCTAGTCACAACAAGAAGTTAAGGAATCACCTAACTCATGACAAAGACACAGATTAAATCAATTTACTAACAATCCAAACATCCACTAAAATTAATCAAATTGATAAATCTACATTAAAACAAATACATAACACCTCAAAAAAAGATAACTCACATACACAGTAACACAAATAACCTATGGGTTGCCTCCCATGAAGCGCTTGGTTTAACATTATTAGCTTGAAAATTCCCAAAGTCATACATATTTCACTTACTCACCAATTTTCTCCTTGTGGTTTTCTAATCCTTCTAAAAGTTCTCCCAAGTTCTGAGTCATATGGTTTAGGGTCTACAGCTCCTGAACTAAAAATTTAAATATAAAGAATAAACTAAAAAGACAAATTTCCAGTACTTCAAGCATTCAAAAATATTTTTGGTATTTTGGATTTTTGTAGTTAATACACTCATAATAAATAAAAACACTAAATAGTAACACTACAATTTCCAAATTTAAGTCTTCTAAGTTCAACTAAAATTCTCCTAAAGTTCTTACCATATCCTCCTTGACATCGATGTTAACAACTTTACCCAACCCGCAATTACCCAATTATTTAGTTTCCTGGCAAAAAGCTTGACTCAGTTTCTTTAGTCGGCTAGTGCAAAAAATTGATATGTTATAGAATTTAGAATTTGATTTATATTTCACACACTAGGGGTTCTACATAAGTGAACGTGTCATTCAAGTAATATAGGGTTTTCTTTAAAACTCAAAGTATCAATCCCACAAAGAAGCGATGTAAGAAATACCTTAAGCTAACTCAAGCTTGCTACTAACAAGTCTTAGATAGGAATATCTATATTGAGTATTTTTCTAACAACTAATCCTAAATACAACCCTAAATCCAAAGATAAACCAAACTAGATAAATTGGTTTGGTGAATTTTAAGATATAAAAATTACTTTTCTCTTGTGATGACCTAGATAAGGTGTAGGAATGAAATACTTAGAATTTAATGTTGCAAGTGACAATAGGAGAAACATTATTCTTTACCCTCTTTTGAGTGCATGAAGAACATTGTCTAACTTAGAGTTAAGTCCTTAAATCCTTGGTTATGCTGGATAGGTTCAAGCTTGTCACTTCTAGATTACCAACTATGCCCTCTATTTAGGACTAACCTAGCCTTAATTTCCAAACTCTAGATCAAATTGGTAATAATCTAGCCTATCACCCTAGAAACCCTAATTTACAACCAATCAATAAATATTTCTCTAACATTGCATTGTCGGCTAAACTACTTCACCGTAGCTAATCAGACAATGTGAGTGCACTTAAGTTGTGAAGTCACCACGCTTCCGAGTCTTTGTTTCAACTTTCAACATATTTACCATAAAATATGGCCATTATGTTATGTCAATGAAGTAATGAAGGTTTTACTCATCACATATAAATTAAAATTATTTTATCATAAATCAAATTTTCTCTCTTATGCCACTACTTCATAACAAGAGGAAAGAGTAAGAAAAATTTCTTACTAAGCATGGAGGAAAAAAATATAAAACTTCATTTAAATCAAAGAAAATCCCATAGATAAGTGTTTAAATCAATTATAATATAATGAAGAACACAATACTTAGCTTTTTCTCTACGAAAGAAAAATGAAATCCCTCCAACAAAGTCTCCTACTTATCCATGCAATGCTAATACAATCCTTTATAAATATCTCTCAAAATCCTCTCTCCAATCTTTCCAAAAAAGGTAGAAATCTACATTTCCTACTTTTATTTATGATCTCTAGGCAATCTTTGAGATTCCTAGAGGTTGAAATGCAAAAAGTTGCCTTTCCAAGTGCTAAAATTAGCCTAATAACTCCTTGGGGCTTCTAGAACCCCTCCACAATCGTTTCTGGCACCTAGGTGCCATAAAGTGGCACAGTGGCACCATATTTTCTATTTTTTGGGTCGGGGACTGGCACTTAGGTGCCACTCTACTTGCATCACCCCTCTTTGCTCTCGTTTTGCCTCATTTCAACTCAAATCCGCTCCAAGTGTTATACATTGATCCATTTGACCCAAATTGCTCAATTTTCTCCAAAACTCCATCTTATATACCTGAAACCAAAAACATGCAAAATATATTTCATTAGAGTGAAATACCATTAAAAATGAGTATTAAATGTATATAAAATAACACATTTTTAGGCGTGTCAATGCTTAAGCTTTTAAGCAGCAAAAATTGAAGCTAGACAATGCTTCTCAATAAGAGGATAATTTACCTCTATCAATATTAAATGTCAACTTAAGTAGTATAAGGCATTTTCCTTACCCTCGTTGGTTATCTGAGCTAGTAGGGCTCCAAAGGAGTCATCTAATGTCGTGGTATTAATGTATCAATATTGACCCGAGACTGGGGCTACTAACACAGGAGGTGTTATTAAGTATTGTTCAATACTTTGAAAGGCTCTTTGACATTCTTCTTTAAAGGCTTTATGGGGTTGCATTTCTAAGATAGCTTTAATCTTCACTAGATTGATTTCAATCTCATAACGACAAACTACAAATCCTAGAAATTTCCCTTAGGTGGCACCAAAGGAGCATTTTAAGGAAATCATTTAAATTGTATACTATCGTAATCGTTTAAAGACAATCCTCAAATCATACAGGTGATCTCCTTGTTATTTACATTTGATAACCAAATCATTCTAGTAGCATTTAACTTGATAGTGGATTAGTTCGTAAAAAATTTTTGTCATGACTCTTCGATAGGTTGCTCTAGCATTCTTCAACCCAAATGACATCACTATGTAGCGACGATGATCCATCCATGAAAGAAAAAATTTCATGTGATGATGCAATGTCTACCATTAGCTCTAGAATCGACAACAAGAACTCATCCTTTGGGCATTCTTTGTTTAGGTCTCTGAAATTGACATAGATCTGGATTTGACCATTCTTCCTCCTAACTGGCACTATGTTAGCTAACCATATTGGATATTCCTCCTCTCTTACAAAGTTAGCCTCTATCAACTTCTTAACCTCAACGATGACTTGTTGCTCTATTTTGTGGCACATCCTTCTAGAAGCGTGTTTGACTGGGGCAATATTCTTATCCACCAAGTCTGTGAACTGCAACTTCTTGAGATAATCCTGCATCTCCTCGTAGCTCTATGTAAAGAAATCTCTGTACTATGGCAGTAAGTAGATTAATTATAAAGATTCTTCATCATTTAATAACAAGCTAATGAAATTGGACCTAGGGCCATCTTCAGTCCCCAGGTTGATTTTTCTTCATTCATCAACTTTTGACTTGATCTCTTCTTCAAATTATGGCGGAACATCCTCCATTTAAGATTATTCTATGTTTTTTTTTGCTTCAAGGCACTCTTCTTTTGCTTCTCTAGTAACAAGCAAACAAAAGTTTGTATCATCGGTTGTCGCTACCATACTGAATCCAACACCCTCTTTCGAGTTAAAATTTTTTTTTAATGTTCCATAATTTCTCAAAGAGGTGTAACCTTTCTTTTGATAACTGACCAAACACTAAACCATGCTGAACATAGTTTTGAACATATGGAGAGTAGTAGCCAAAAGGTAATTCCATTAATTAATTTGAAGTTTCCTCTTCTAATTTTATATTGATTTTAGAATTGGAAGAAGAAGAACCACGGTGAAATTTTCTTGGTTTCATGCTTTCACTCTGTACCTCCTTAACCTCCAAGCCCTTGATTTCATGAGAATGAATTGTGGTTAGGGTCATGGATTGTACATAGTGGTTGATTCTTTCATACATCAATATTTATTCATCTTTCTTTTTTTCCTCCAAAGAAATCTCTAGCTAAGGCTTCTTTTAAAGTACCGTCATTACATTCTTCTCAGTCTTCTCCTCCTCAGCTCCATTGTCCAAGTTGATGTTGATGATTGGATCCCTCCGTTTAATAGTCTTGTTAACTCTTCCTCACCATCGTCCCAGTCCTTGATCTCGGATGTGAAGGGGCTAAAAGAGTTTCTACCATCTTTTTGCAAAGGGGTGGCACAAGATCATTGAATAGGAGACGGTTGGTCCCATTTTTACAATTATTTGGTATCTTTAATCTCTTCTGGCAAAACGTCTTTGGAAAAAACTATTTCTTTGGGGGAGCATAATAAGCTGCATCTTCATGAATATCAATTTCATGAATTAAAAATGGCTATAGATCTCCTTTGATGCAATGCTCTTGACCTCCTTCATAATATTTTATACACTGGTGTAGAGATGACGAGACCATTTTGTATTCATGGATCAAAGGTCGACCAAGTAAGGCATTGAACTATGTTTTTGAGTCAATGATGTGAAATTTCATAGTTTTTACTAGATCACCAATCATCATTAATAGTGTTATTGATCCAAGATCTGTCTCCTCTTTTTGGTTAAATCCTCTTAACATTATTTTGTCGGTTGAGAGCTTGTGAGCATCAATGTCCAAGTAGGTTAACATCCATATACACATTATGTTAAATGATGCCCTTGGATCAACCAACATCCTGGAAAGTGTAAATCTATCAATGTTAACTGAAATGTAGAGTGGTCGGTTATGGTCAGCTGTGTCGAGCAACAAGTCATCATCTATGAAGGTGACATCAACATGTTCCTTTGATGAACAAACCTCGTATAGGGAGCTACTAGCTAGTTGAGCTAAGCAAATCTTTGGATCAAGTAAGGTCTTGACCAAAGTTTCCCTCCTCTCCTTTGATAGGATCAAAGCATCATAGATGCTTACTTTGGCTGGTAACTTTCGAAGATATGCTAGGACGTTATATTCCAATTTTTCACTTTTTCTTTGAGGATCTTCCCATGCTGGCATTTCTTCTACCAGTGGAGTTGTCTCCTCTTGAATGGCTATTTGTTTCTTTTTAACTTTTGGAACCATTCTTAGAGGCAAGACTTTCCCACTCCTAAGGTTCGCCTCTATTATTTCTTTTGTCCCTTGAATCATACCCGGAGTTTTAACTTTCAAGTTTCCCTGATTAGTGGGGTAACTTTAATTTGACCTGAGAGAATTAATAGAACAATATGATAAATTCAAAATGAACTCAAATGCTTCAAGGGATCTTTAAAGCTGTTCAAGGTCACTCCCCAAACACTTTGGAATATCTTGGATATTTTGAAGGACAAATTGAACTTGTTATATTTTGTTCTAAAATCATCCACTAAGATCTTTCGGGACTCAATAAGTCATAGTTTGGAGTCTGTTAGGTACACCTTCATCTACTCTTATAATTTATTTAAATTTATGCAAAATTATGTACATGTAGCAAAAGCTAATCTTTCAATGAGAATGTCGAGAAGATGACAGGTTCACTTTTACAGTGTTATTTAATTTTTGTCGTCTTACTTTCGCTACAAAATATCATAATTGCTTGTGTGTGTACTTTACTTTATTTGAAAAATCAAAACAACTTTTCAAAAATTAATCAACATTTTCAAAACCAAAAATAAATTGTTTCAAAGGTGGTCATAAATCCTTTGAAATTTCACTAAACTTAAAACGTTCTTTTGAATTTACTGGAGTCCCTTAGAGGAGGTAACCCATGGTTATTAACAAGATCTCCCCAGTTTAAATGGATTTCACAACTCATTTAAGCTAATTAAATTCAGAAGAAAATAGTGATACCCGAATGAGGGAATCGTGGGATCCTAATCGGTGTTGCTCTAATCAACTTTAATATCTCCTATGATATTTAAATAATCATAACCTTAGAAAAAACTTGATTTGAAATCATGACTTAACACCTTTCAAAACTCAAACTCGCTACGACAAGGAGCTTGGGCTTGCACTGTGGGCAGCATGGCCATCTTCAATAGTAAGACATGTCTACACCAGCTAAACCATTCCTTAGAATTAAACAACCGAGCCATAGGATTTTGAGGTTGTATACTTAGTGCGACATAAATTCTCAACTTATCTTTAAGCCTTTGCATGGTTTTGTTACACAATGTAAGCTTTAACCTATTTTAAGATTCTGAGGTTGTTATTCATCACAGCCTAAATACTCACATCTTCTGGATTATTTGTGTGATCGTTTCATATAAAAGTAAGCCCTAATTAATAACATTAGCAATAAGAAACATTTAAATATTTCTCCTTAAAATTGAAGCCAAATAGTAGGATAGCTTGGGAAGTCATGGAGGTTCTCCTCAGGATCTGTGACATCCCTTAACTTTTCATATTAAATAGGGAAACTTTTTGGCTTATAATAAAAAAGGCTTCGCAGACCAAACCGATGTCATACATTTCTTAGTTTATTTGATTGAGCATCACTATCAAGTCATGTGCTTATCTTTCAAGATAGGTACATAGCTTGAGGTGTAGTGCTTTTTCATCTAAACAATGAAATATATGGGATTGTTTCTTATTTCATATTTATCTAAACTAAAGATATATATATATATATATATATATATATATATATATATATATACACACACACACACACACATAACCCTTGTGGATATATTTACGTATGGTATACCTAAAGTTGAGTTAATCACGAAAGAATTGAAAATGTTAAAACTTAAATGCTGGTGGAAAGTTAGTATCATAGATGGTAGACATATCTTTATACAACTAGCAAATGATGGGACTATACACAACTCTTTGCAAAACGTTTTATGCGAATAGAATATAGTGTGATGAAATTTCAGAAATGGTCCATTAATTTTGATTCTAAGACTAAATTGCCTATAATACCAGTATTGATAAGTTTCTTAGGGCTTAAACTTCATCTATTCAATCATGAAATTCTATTTTCGCTTGTTATTGCTTATGACAAGCTTTTGAACATGGATCAAGCTACTTATACTTTGTCGAGACCAACTGAAGCATGTATTCTTGTTGAACGAGACATAACACAACCATTCTGCAATGAAATTTGGATAGGATCACAACGCGAAGGTTACTGTCAACCTGTTGAAATTGAACAACATTCTCCTTACTCCACTCGTTGTTCTATGTTCGGCCACCAAACCACATCTTGCTTTCGATTGAATCCTCAACTCAGAGACTCTCATAATTCACCACATACTATTTTAACTGCTACCAAGAAAGATATTGAACATCATGATATCCCATCTACTATTGAAAATGCGGGTGATTTAGTTGATAATCCTGTTATTAATACAGCTACTTCTAACTTGCATACTTTAGGTACTGAAGCCTTACATAATGGCACTGATGTTATCCCTCAATAATTGCAAATCAATGAAGGTATTGTTTTGGCCAAAGATTGTAATGAGCACAATGCTAATGTGGCTTCTGAGGAGCCTGTGGAAACAACATTACTAGCGGTTTACAATATTATTGACAATGGGAATTTAATTCCCCCTAGCACTACGGTTCACCCTCCTATAGTTGGGGCTTATTCTGATATTGTTGATAATAATACTTCTTTATCTAATGTTGCTATAGCATTAGAAAATAAGTGGCCGGTGTAAAAGCATTCACAAAAAAAAGGCTAAATGTATTAATGAACTATCTAGACTTGATGCTAGTAACATTATTCAAGAAGGAATTTATCACTCTAATGGGGAACATTTGGTCAACTCTACTAGATCTTCTAGAAGGGTTGCCTCACTTCATCATGTTTAATATTATGGTTTGCAATATTAGGGGAGTGGTGAACCCTAACTCCCTTAATAGGCTTAAAAATTTTTGTAGGGTTTATAAATTTCTCATTTTTGCTATTTTGGAACCTTTGGTTCATGTCAACAAAAGAAAAATTTTAAATAAATTCAAAGGTTATCATTCTCACAAC
Organism: Phalaenopsis hybrid cultivar; assembly: GCA_002079205.1. NCBI lineage: Eukaryota > Viridiplantae > Streptophyta > Magnoliopsida > Asparagales > Orchidaceae > Phalaenopsis > Phalaenopsis hybrid cultivar. The sequence continues at coordinate 25,313 of JXCR01143366.1, forward strand.
AACGTCAACAAAAAAAATTTGGTTTTTGGAAGCCCACTGTCACTCATTCCATTATTGAGGACGAGGAACAATATATTCTCACTAAATTCAATTTTGAAGCCTTTCAAGGGTGGGGAACTTTTGTTTACTCTAGCTCACTGCTTTGGCAAAAAAGTGAGTTTATGGGCAGCAATACTAATGAGAATTGGTTTGTTGGTGGTGACTTTAATATGATCATGAAGCTTATGGAAAGAAAAGAAGGTGGTAGAGTTGAGCATGCTTATATTAACAGGTTCTCTAACTCTATTTCTAATGCAGGAATCTGTGACTTAGGATTTTCTGGATCTCCTTATACTTGGAGGAGGGGTTTTCTCTATCAAATATTGGAGCAGTTTTTGGCTAATTCTGCTTTTATTAGTCACTTTCCTATTGTGAAGGTTCAACATTTAAGTTATGCTACCTCAGATCATAATCCTATTTTGCTCACTTTGGCTTCCACTGTTAAACTTGCCATATCTAGTCTTAAATTTCTTAATGTTTGGACATCTCATGATACTTATTTAAATTTGGTGAATCAAGCTTGGAAATTTGAAGTAGTTGAGACTCATTGGTTTGTTCTGTGGCAACTGCATAAGAAGATGGCTGCTCATTTTTATAAATGGAATTACTAGATCTTTGGTAAAGTCCATAAAAAAGTGCAGGATGCTTAGAATATTGTTGATTCCTTGGAAGTTCAACCTGATGTTTCTCCTGCTTTGATGGACCTATTGCTTAGGCTCACATTACTTTAATGGATAATATTGCTTTAGAAAAAAATCTGCTCCAATAGAAGACTAATGATACTTCCTTTACTCCAGGGTATAGAAATACTAAATATTTTCATGCCACACTTTTGCACAGAAGAAACATCAATTGTATTTTCAAAAATTAAAAAGGGGGATGGGAGTATTTTAACTTTCATGCAAGAGATTGGTGATAGTGTTGTTACCTATTTTATTGAACTTTTCCAAACCTCTACACATATTATGCCTATTGACTCCACTCACTTTGTGGATGAGTATAATTATATTAATAATCTTCATTTAACTTATCCTATAGATGAACAGGAAATCCTGAATGCTTTCAAATCTATTTCCCTAACAAAGCTCTTAGCCCTCATGGTCTTTCTTATGCTTTCTATATTCATTCTTGGGAGGTAATTAAGAAGTAGGTTACTCTTGTCATATAAAGCTTCTTCCATGGTGATAATCCTGGTAAATATTTCACCTCTGCTTTGAGTGTGCTAATTACAAAAGGTAATGATAAGATTTCCTGGGACAATTTCCGTCCTCTATCTCTTAATACTGTGATATCTAAAGTTATGAGTAAAATTATAGTTGACAGATTGCAGCCTCACCTTTCTCATATCATTACTCTCAGCAGTCTATTTTCCTTAAGGGTAGGGATATTATTGATAATATCCTTTTAGCACAGGAGATGAATGAATATTTGGACAAGAAGTGCAAGGGGGGAAACATGGTCCTTAAATTGGAAATTAAGAAAGCTTTTGATACTATTAGCTAGAACTTTATTATTAATATTTTGTAGGCTAAAGGCTTCCAACATGATTTCTGCTCTCTCGTTAAGAGGTGGCTTTCAAATAACAGCTATAGTGTGATGGTTAATGGTAAAGCCCGTGATTTTTTTTCAGCTAATAGGGGCATTAAACAAAGAGATCCCCTTTCTCCTACAATTTTCATCATTGCATTTGATTACCTATCTAGGCTCATTAATAAGCTGCAATATGAGCATTCTTATATTCAATTCTCTCATAAATCCATAATTGTGGTGAGTCACCTTGCTTATGCTGATGATGTTATATTGTTTTTAAATGCTGACAAATGTGTTATCAAAGCTACCATGTCTTTGTTAAAAGATTTCTAAAACATATATGTTATGATGTTTAACTTGGCTAAGTGCTCCATTTATTTTGGCAAAGGTGCCTCCTCTAACACTCCTGCTTGGGCTTCCAATTTTACTGGTTGTAAAATCTCTAAGCTACCTATTAAGTATCTTGTGGTCAACATTCTTAGAGGCAAAACTAAGCAAACTCAAAAGGATGATGTGATTGATAAAGTTAAACTCAAGATCAATGACTGGAAAAATACTTTTCTTTCTAATGGGGGTAGGCTCACTTTGTTGAGAAGTGTCTTATGTACACTTTTTCTCTACACTATGCAAGTTATCAAAACTAAGAAAAGCACTCAAAAGAATCCAGGTTATCTGTGGTGATGCAGTTACTTAAATTTCTAATGTTCTTAATTGTTACTTCTTTGGGCTTTCTATTTCTATTATAGGCCATTACTGTCTGGATTTGCCCTCTGTTGAAAGATATTTTGACACACTTTGTGTATGTTGTACACTGTTAAGTTTTAGCTTGCCTTGGATGGGTTCTCTATGTTAGTAATGCTACTAATGGTGCTACTGGCACACAAATCTCTTGGACCTACTTGATGCCTTGATGGATTAGTAGAATTTTGACACAATTTCCTTTCTACTTATACTACTTTTTTAAGTATTAGGAGATTAATCTCGAGATGCTTCTGCTGACTTATTTACTACAGACTTATACTCAGTGTTTTCTTTGCTTAAATTGCTTTCATTAGTTTGTTGAGTATGCATGCTACAACCCCATTTTGTACTGGCCGAGAGACACTTAGTCATTTGCAGGTTTGGACCATTTTTTTTGCTGATCTCATTGGACAAAGTAGCCACAACTTTGATTTTGCTCTCCTCCACTACGGTTGGCAACGGTTTAGGTGTACATGTAATTTTTGTGTATACTTTTTCTTTTAGTATACTTTTAGTAAGTTTTCATTTTATATTGATTTTTTTTTGTGTAGAGTTGTAATGTGGATGGTGAAACCTCTAGGATCATGATGTATTTTACTTTGTTTTTAGATAAGGATCCACTATCCCTCCACTTTTTTGTAATCTTTATTATTATTATTAACGCATAAGGAGTCACGGGTTACTCTTTTAATATATATATATATATATATATTAAATGCCCTTCAGACGTGGTGTCGGCCGTTTTATCGTTCAGCTTAATTTTCGTAGTTTGAAAAGGTGATGATTTTGTGATTTTGAAAATAATTTAGATATAACTACAAATTTTTTTTTTAAAGAAGTAACATTTTAATTTTTAAAATAAATGTGACCAAACGAGTCCCACATTTTTAAATAGTTTAAATGATTTAATGCGATACTACAAGCAATACACTCATCCCGAAGAATAAATATATCACTTGTAATAGAGATTCAATCATCTAGACTAAATAATTTGTGACA
>JXCR01143368.1:0-24439 GCA_002079205.1 Phalaenopsis hybrid cultivar
ATTTAATTCTGAAGATATAATAACAGGTAATGTAGATGAGTCCCCCAAAAACACATACTTCAGGTGGCTAGGCAATATTTTCAATTCAAGTTCAGGTGGTTTTATAATTGACGGAAGTAGATTCTTATCAGCATTTTCTTTAATATATAACATCTCAAATCTTTCCTGAACATAATCTAATTCTTCATTTTCTATTTCATCCAAAATAACTTCCATCCATCCTCAAATTGTTCTTTTTCTTCAAAGTATTCTTTAAAATGTTCTTTCAATAGATGTTCACTAATTTCCAAGTGAAAACATTCATTATCTCTTTCAACAGCAGGGTATTTCATAGATTTTACAATGTTAAAAGTCCTCCATTAACTCTCATATTTAATTCTCCTTTTTGAACATCTATCATAGCTTTTCTAGTAGCTAAAAATGTTAACTTTCATAGTTAATTCTCCCTATTGAACATTTATCATAGCTCTTCCAATAGCTAAAAAATGTCTCCCTAAAATTATAGGTAGTTAACTCTCATAATTAATTCTCCCTTTTGAACATCTGATTTCACAATGTTAAAAGTCACTTCTTGATCATTTACTCTCATAGTTAATTCTCCTTTTTGAACATCTCAATAGCTTTTCCAGTAGCTAAAAATGGTCTCCCTAAAATGATAGGTATTTCTTTATCTTCCTTTTCATAGATTTTGCAATGTTAAAAGCCACTTCTTGATCATTAACTCTCATAGTTAATTCTCCTTTTTGAACATCTATCATAGCTTTTCGAGTAGCTAAAAATGGTCTCCCTAAAATGATAGGTATTTTTTTATCTTTCTCCATATCTAAAATAAGGTAGTTAAAAATGCTCTCCCTAAAATGATAGGTATTTCTTTATCTTCCTCCATATCTAAAACAATAGCAAAAAATGGTCTCCCTAAAATGATAGGTATTTCCTTATCTTCCTCCATATCTAAAACAAAAAATGGTCTCCCTAAAATGATAGGTATTTCTTTATCTTCCTCCATATCTAAAACAATGATTAAAATTGGTCTCCCTAAATGATAGGAGATTAAATCCAATGATGAAAGAAGTAGTTAAGAAGGAAATTTTGAAATGGTTAGACACTGGAATTANGAAGTGGATATTCTAATTCTAGGTACTCATGATCCTTTTTATTATATGTATCCACTTTCTCTTTTTCAGTTTCCATTTCTTTTTGTACTCTTATTTCTAATTCGTTTCTACTTTGTAATTGTATCACTTTGATTTGTTCTTTTCCTTGATCTTTAGGATTTGGTTCCACAGCACTTCATAATTGTATCGCTTTTATCTATTCTTTTCCTTGATCTTTAGGATTTGGTTCCACAGTATGTAATTGTATCACTTTTATTTGTTCTTTTCCTTGATCTTTAGGATTTGGTTCCACAGTACTACTATCGCTTTGATTTGTTCTTTTCCTTGATCTTTAGGATTTGGTTCCACAGTACTAGGAAAAGTTCCCAGTGTTCGGTTACTAAGCGTAGTAGCGATGTGCCCTAATTGATTTTAAATATTCTTAATAGCAGTTCCTTGATTTTGTAATTGATTTCCTTGATTACTAAGCGCAGTAGCGATATGCCCTAATTGATTTTCAATATTCTTAATAGCAATTCATTGATTTTGTAATTGATTTCCTTGAATTTGTAATTGATTTCCTTGATTCTGCAATTGTTGACACATGTTTAATATCAGCTCTTCCATAGACAACTTCTTTTCCTTAATTTGAGTGTTACTGTTTAATTTTGAATAGGAGAATACCTATTTCATTATTTTTTTTAGCTGTACAAAGAATATTGGCTAATCTAAAGTTGGTGTCGATGTGTATAGTAGTGCTAGACAGGTTCTAATCTATCACTTCTAGATTACCCATTGTGCCCTCTCTTGAGGACCTACCAGTGAACCTTAGTTCTAATCTCTAGAAAAAAATGATAAAATATTCTAGGCTATCACTCTAGAAACATAAATTCTATGCCCAACAAAGCTTATCTCCCTATTTATTTGCACGCCCCTTTATGAGATCGTGACTACTCTTTCCAAGGTAGAATGTGATACTTACAAGTTAAGAAATCTTAGCCCTTCGGGTTTATTGATACGCCTAAAAATTAACTACTTTTTCATATATATTTTATGTTCAATTTTAATGATTTTTAATGATATTACACTTTAAAGGAAGGTATTTTGTATATTTTTAGTTTCAAGTACAAGAAATGAACTTTTGAAGAAGATGAAGCAAAAATGGTGCAATTTGGAGTAAAAACGAGCAAGAAAGAAAATTTTGACTTAGTACACTTCGATATGTCTTTCTATGCTTAATCTACTTTACATTTCTCACATGCTTTTGAAAGAAATTACATTTTATGGAAAGGTTATTTTCATGTTTATTTTGTAGGTATATATGTTAGGAGCAAAATGCAACTAAAACGAGGTGAAATGGAGCCAAATGGAGCAAAACAGTGGAGATACTGTAGAGTGGCGCATGATGCGTTAAACTGGCCCATGATGCACCAAAATCCATAGAACTAGAGCATGATGCGCCAGAGACAAATTTTTGCAGATTAAGTTGGTTCAGGATGAATTTTTGAGAAATTTTTAAAGGGACACTTGTTCTAAACACCTCTTGGAGTGATTCAATGCATTTAGACACTTTGGAAGGTTCTTTTATGAAGGGATATGTCTCTTGGATCAATGAACATGTCTTTTGTATTCAAAAGAGTTGACTTTTGGAAAGAATTTTGGAGGGAATTTTGAATTCTTTTTTGAGGGAATTTTGAATTCTTTTTGGAGGGAGGCAGCCTTCTATACATGAGAGGGAATTCTAGAGCTTGAAGGGGGAGTTTTTCCGTGAGGAGTTTTTGGTGGCATGTGTGTGTGTGTGTGTGTGTGTGTGTGTGTGTAAGAGGAAGAAGAAGGCAAGAGAGAAAAATTCAAGGGCTTGGAGATTTTTTCATGGATTGTAAGTGGAGAGGGAAGGTAACAGATATCTTCTTCATTCTATTTTTAGGAGAGAATTGAGAGTGATTGTAAGGAGAGAAAGGCTTGAAGAGAACTTCTAAGGATTTGCTTGGGAAGGATTGTGAAATAAGTTGTGTCTTTTTATTTATTTTATTTTGTAAACTTGTTTTTATTAATGAAATCTGTGTTTTGTAGTATCCTTCTCATGAGTTCGAAATAGTCTTCTTTATCCTTCTTTCTACAATGAGATTTGGTTTTGTGAAGAATTGATTTTGTTTTATATGGTTTTAAATTTCAAAAATTTGTGATCTCAACTCTTCATTTACATTTTGATTTGGCCAATTGAAATATTAATATGTGTTGATAAACATATATTAACATAGGTCTATGATTTCTACAACATGGGGAGAAACACATTTGATTTCATGGGAGAGTATTTCATCCATGGGGTTGAGAGCAAATAAATAGGGAAATATACTTTATTGGATGCAAAATTGGAGAATTTAAGGTGACAGATTAAAATCCCAAATTTGATCCAATTGATTGGAAACTAATGTGAGATTGTTAGCCCTTAGATGAGGGAGTAGTGGGAGCTCTGGAGTGGCAACCTGTATCCTCCTAGCTTAACCACAGAATTAGGGACCAAACCCTGAATTAGTCAATGTTTTTTATACACTTGAAAGATGGTAAAGAATATGATTGCTCCTATCTGACACAAAACAACTTTTATATATATTTTTATATTATTTTAATTTCTTCACAGTCCATATACTCATTGTAAAGGGGAAAGATGCTTTCTTAAATTTGAACTCTTTATCACAAAAACTTTGTTTAGTTTTCATATGTTTATTTTTGAAGTTTAATATTTAGTTTAGCTAACTTAGTTCTTTTAGTTACATTTCTGTTAGCATTCATTAAACACATTTTAACTTATTTTTCTCATTCACTAGTGTGTGAACTATTTTATATATTTTATAACATTTTGATTTTAACTGCTAAATATAAATTGGGTCAAGTTTTTGCTATATTTTTGAAAGTTAAATTACTGCATAATTTTAGGATGGTTCAATTTTTTGGCATTGTTACCGGGGATTTAAATTGACATAAAACACGCAAAAAAATAGCACACACTAAGATCTCATCATCTATAAGTTGCTCAATAGGTTTTAACAATACAAGTGACCAATTTGTAAAATAATTGAAGGACTTGTAAAAATATGATCACAATTTTTAGGAATAAAAGAAGTTCTAAACAAAATTAAAATCACTTACTTAATTACTTCATATTGCAAGGACAAAGAAAAGAAAACCACTCATGAAGCATGGTGATAACAAAACAAAATATATTTATAAAACTACAATCCAAAGTACAAAACTTGAGGACAAAATTACAAATTCTTATTTGCAATGTTCCCCCATGCACTCCTTTGAAGTTCTCTAACTTCTCTGACTCCAATAACACTTACAGGACTCAAAAACTCAAGAAAAAAAAACTTCTCACACACTTAACACACTCACACATTATGAGACTTTATAAATCTGACCCCTAGCCCTTTGGAATTAATCCATATTTATAAAACTTCAAAAAATGACCAGTCGTTGCTTCAGACATCTCTTCAAAATTTGACAACATTCAATGAATCTTCTAGAAAATAACTATGGTGCCTAGGCGCCCAACTGTCGTGCATAGGAGACAGCAAATTTCTTCATTTAGCACCTAGTTGCTAGTTTGGTTGGTTTGGCACTTTTCTTCAACTTAGCCCATTTTGCTCCTTTTTTATGTATTTTTTCTTCTTTTTTAATTTTAAACATGTTTTCATGCACCTACAACCAAAAACATAAAATTAGCCTTCATTTAAGCAAAATATCCTAAAAAATTAAGCATAAAATGTGCATAAAAAATACGTAATGTTAAAGTGGATCAATTACCAATATTGATATCCATGGTGACTCACAGCTCGTCATTGAGCAGGTAGACAATAGAAGATTCCAAATCCTAGACTTAAGCAGTTTTACACTATGAAACTGCTGGAGTGGATCCTCAATATGACAATATAATAGATACTGAGAAAGGACAATGCACATGTCAATGCTTTAGCCAAGCTCGCTAAGGAGTTAGCATGTCTACCAGAATATACAATTGACATTATGATATGAGGACGCAAAATTTTGTCTCAGATCGACATGGATACACTAAAGAAGCTGAGAAATGAAGAGAAAGCGGCCACAGTGGCTGAAGGCACAGATAACTGGCATCAACCTTTTGTTGAGTACATGTAGAGTGAGAAAGTGCAAGAGGACAAGCAAGCAACACATCAGATCAAGAAGAAAGCATTTTCGTACGCCTTAGTGGATAATGTCTCATACAAGAGATCTTTTGTTCAAATGTGTTTAATGTGTTTAAGCAAGTTAGAAGCACAGAAGATTGTTAAAGAAGTACATGCAGGGCTATGTAGAGCTCACCAATTAGGTGCTAAGATGAAGATGAAGATTAAAAGGATGGGGTACTATTGGCTAACCATTATGACTGACTGCATGAAGATAGCCAGAAGTTTCCACTAGTGTCAGATACACAGATTTTTCCTACATCTACCTCCAAATGTGTTACACCTGGAGATTGCATCGTGTCCATTGGAGTGTTGGGGCACAAAAAAAGTGGGTCTGATAGACCCTCCATCTTTGAAAGGGCACAGGTTCATTCTCACCACGACAGATTATTTCTTGAAGTGGGTAGAGGTAGTGCTGTTACGAGAAGTCACAACACACCATATGTTATTCAATTCTTTAAGACACAGATCGTTTACCATTTTGGCATTCCCCAATAAATTACCTCAGACAACGGTTCAGCCTTCAAGAGAATGAAGATCAACAACTTTGCTAGACAATATAGGATAGATTGAAGATATTCTACCATCAACTACCCTAGGGTAAATAGGCTAGCCAAGGGTTTCAACAAGACCTTGGTTTAGATTCTATACATTGAATAAGAACAATAAAGGATGGCTTGAACAATTACTAGAGACACTATGGGCCTACGGGATGATGTATAGACCTCTGACTTAGTCTACACCCTATGCTTTTGTGTACGGGTCTGAGGTCATGCTCCCCTTGGAAGTACATCTACTTTCCATTTCTGATTATTGTAACCAAAAAGATTACAAATGAATATAACGCCAGACTCAGGCTCAAGGAATTTGAAAGTTATGAAGGGAAGAGATTACTAGCACAGTAGAATCTAGAAATGTACCAGGCCAGGATGGTACATACCCACGAAGAAGCTGGTCCGCCCAAGGACGTTCAAAGCTGATGACCATGTTTTTGTTCTTACAAGACATATTTTTGCAAGATAGGAGGAAAGTTTGTACCAACTTGGGAGGGACCATTCATGGTCAAGGTCTACTCTGAAAGATCTTACCAGTTAGTAGATTGTCAAGTTGAAAGGATTATGCTTGCAATAAACGCATGATACTTGAGATGCATTACTCGACATGATGTTTCAAAGAAAGGGCCCTAGATATGATAATCATACCCCTAGAAATGAATGTACAAGGATTTTGACTATGACTGGACCCGATAAAAAAATGATTTGAAAACAAAAATAAAAAAAAGAATTTTTCATAAGTAAAAAAAATCTCATTGCCCTAAAATTTAAAAATAAAAATGTACATGCTTGTAATAAAAAACATATATATAAATTAAAAACAACATTTTTCTCTTATTTAGATTGAAATTCAATTCACTAACATTTCTCTTATTTATTGTAGGAAAATGTCAACTCAGAGACTAATTTTCTCTTTTAAAATCAATCTTGCAATGGATGACGAAAAAGTTGCTCAAGGTGCCATCATAGGCTTTGACCTAGACTTTGAGCTGGTTAGAACGAACTATGAGGGATCCGTGTTGAAAGTGGTCATTTCAGTAGAAAAGAAAGGTTTGAGTATTGTGCTCAAATTCTAGAATAAAGAAGACACCGCCACCAAAAAGATGAGGAAATTTTAGAGTACTGATACTGAATTCTCAAGGGTGAGCAGATTGACAGAAGGGTCATGTCAGATACAATCCTCTACCCTAACTTTAGAAGGAAGACATATCAGCACTATGGTGGAGGTAGTTCCATTGAGATCATCTGAAAAATAAGTGTTTTCTCACATGCAGCGCGGTAATGTAAATCATCACAAGCGTCACATGCTCAACCGATTAGAAATAAATATCAGTTCTGCGACTTAACAACAAACATTTTAGCAGCTCAGGAGGAAGACCAAAGGTTAGATCAGTAAGTGGGGGATGTGATGCTTTGATCTCCAGTGGGACAGATAGTGATGGTTTCAGTCGTGGGGCCCTTCTTGTTAGAGTACACTCCAGCTGAGCCTTCTGAAGGTTGCAGAGAATGTTATGCTCCTCAAAAAGAGAGTAACATATTGCTTGTTGTGCAGAGACTTGAAGATCACTGAAATGTACTGTCGTATGTGTCACAATTTCTACGACTCAAAATATTACATAACATCTCAGAAGAAGAATTACAAAGATTTCAAGGAGTCTGCCAAAAAAGTTTTGAGCATTATGAACTAATGCAAGGAAATTGCATCAATATTCTTGAAGGGTTGGAGCATTATACTAATGTATTTTTAGAGACTAAGCAAAGGATGTTAGTGGACTGTGTATTCCACCTCAAAGCCTAAGTCCTGTAGGCCATTTGAGGAAAAAGACATATTCTGAGCCATAAAAGTGGATGCACAGAAAAAAAATAGATTTCAATTCATTGCGGATGTTTTTATAACTTTACAATTGACAAGAAAGGGAATCCTTCAAGCTTCATAAGATGTGATGACGTAGACCTGATGCCCTCAGCAATAATGAAGATGATTGAGAGAATGGTCTCCTAGCACATCCTATCAATGGAGTGTTTCCCCAACAACTGCATTATCAATCTCTACAAATAAGAGGATTGCTTATCGCCCCACATAGATCATCATGATTTTGTCAGGTCTTTTTGCAAAGTTTCATTTATCAGCAAATGTGATATAATATTTGGAAAAGAGCTAGATATTATTGGATCAGTTAAATTCTAAAGACCAGTGAGGAATCCCTTGCCTGTAGGTTCTATCTTGATACTTAAAGAGAATGAAGCTGACTTGGCCAAGCATTACATCCCAGACATACCACAAAGAAAAGTGCCTGTTACTTTCAGGAAGATGGATGACAGTAAGGTGTTTCTTGGACACATCCCTCACCTGGATCTCAAGGGATTACAACCTTTGGAGATGTGAGACAACACACCTTTAAGCATGTACAAAGGGACTTTTTTTTCTAGAGTGTACCTTAGGAGGAGGGTCTACATAATTCCAAATAGTTTGGGTAGACATGACAGTGTCTTAGTGAGAGAGATTACTTTTCCGACACAGATGTTACTTCACATGCTTTCCACGATGTACACCAAACAACAAGATCAGCTTGTAATTTGATGCATCAGATTTTTTGAAGATTAACAAAGTTTGTTTTTGCCACCTTTTGTGCTTAATTCAATGCCATTGGAATAATTCTTGGATTTGGTCATACAAATATTAACGAACAAAGAAATATACAAAAAAAAATTTTAAATAATAAATAAATACATAGTAATAATAATAATAATAATAATAATAATAATAATAATAATAATAATAATAATAATAATATACTTTTCTAAAACAAAACATCATACTTGAAACACCTTTCACAAATCAGAAGTCACGACACCAACACTCAAAAAATATCTACTAATACAAAATTCATACATTCACAAATGTACTAACAAAATATGTACCTCTTCTCATACCGCAGCACCTTCATGCATTCACAAAATCCCCACATTTAGGTTACTTCACCATGTTTCTTCATTTTGCACTTTCGTTTGGGTAGGATACCATGTCTTTGGACCTTCCTTCCAGACGGAGTGAACTCTTTACATCTTAGGTTGGGATACCACAACCCTCGGGATCTCCCTTACCACATCCCTGAGATCTCCCTTCTTAATGTACACCTCCTTGTCTCCTAAGTTGGGATATCACATCCTCCGGGATCTCCCTTCCTAATGTACAATTCCTTACCTCTTAGATTGGGATACCATATCCTCCGAAATCTCCCTTCCTAATCTACACCTCTCTACCTCTTAGGTTGGGATAGCACATCCTTCATGATCTCCCTTCCTAATGTACAACTCTTTACCTTTTAGGCTGGGATACCACATCCTTCAGGATCTCCCTTCCTAATGTACAATTCTTCACCTCCGAGGTTGGGCAACAAGTCTTCAAACAGTCCCATCCTAAGGTGACATTCTCAGTACTTGATTAGCTCTTGAGTTGGATGTGAGTCCCTGTGCTTTCCTCCTCAATCTGATCACCTTGTTACTTCTTGTGTTGGATGTGAGTTACATTGCTTTTCTTTTCATTGTTGCATACTCCTTTTTACATTGATCTTTGAGTTTGATGTGATTCCCTGTGCTTTCCATCTCAACGTGGTCACCTCACTTATCAAAATTTCTACAAAACAAAGTAAATCGAGTGCACCATGACTACCAGGGTTCTGACCAAGAACCCTAATGGCTGTCTATATAAACTAATAAAGTACCACTTTGTAAAGCTAAAAAGAACAAATATCATTTACAAAACTCAAAACTTTAATTTAAGATGCACCCACTTTTTCCCCAGTGAAAATCTCCTCTTTGGCTTCTTCAATTTAGACCCAGTTTGTTCAAATCTGAAGTGTCATTCATTTTTGTATGTCGTTCTAAGTGTAAAAGTTTAGTCGGATGTGTTGGTTTTGTTGATCACTTTGGTCAACACCAATACGTAAGGTGTCTCTGTCTAACACACCACACATATTGGGCGTCCATTTTCTGACCTCATTTTTGATGAGGTCTAATTTCTCCTCTTTAGAAGCTTAGGATCTAGCCATAGTACTTTTCTTGTTGACTATCCTGGAAGATTTAGTAAATGGAGCCATCCCACATAGAAATGCCAAACACTTTTTTACTCCTCTTTGGAAGTCCCACCTGGATGGTCGCAAGACCCAAATGTCATTTGGGATGGTTAAGACTAGCAAGTGGAGACTCAAGAGTAAGTTCCAACAGGTTCAATTATGCCTTAAGGCAACCCTGGGTGGCTAGGTCTTGGTCATAACCACTCAAACACACTTGAGTCCATCTCAACTCAAACAAAATCTAAAAACCCTAAAAACATTCATGTTTAACCCTTTCCTCTACTCTTTTGGCAACCCAAGTGGGTGGTCCCCAAGCCCTTAGCCTTTGGCTAAGGAGGACTAGAACCAATATATGATAGATCCAAAATGGGATTCCTTATGGGTCCATGGATCTAAAAAGGGAACTTTATAGCCCAACAAACCGAATTTCACCCAAAGCCACCAAAACTGACCAAAATTCTCAAATTGCTCTTAAAGCCCTAAAATCTCCAAATCATCATCAATTCCCATCAAATCCATTTCAAACTTCCCCAATTTCAATTCAACATCAAAATTCATCATGTCCTAGCCAAATTAAAATCAAATGAAATCCCAATTGCATAAAATTCCAAACCTTAAGTCAAAGTCCAAATGAATTTCCCCAAATTGACCTCACCCCAAAATTGCATCAAATTGAACCCCATGACCAATCCAATTTCCCAAATTCAAAATATTAAACTCTTCATGATACTTCCTTAGACCAATTCAAGCCTTCAATTAACACAAATCTAAACCCAAGTTGAACCTAAACCTAATTCTAAGCTAAAACCTTAATTTTGAACCCAAACCCAAAAATGGACCCAAGCTCCTTGGTTCAAAGCAAACTTGACCACCACAATCAGCATTTGGACACTAGGACCTAAAGCTTAACTCTTAGCCCACCCTAGTGATGCCATGCACCAAAGGTCCTTTGAAATAGGGGATTTCCTCCAAAAAATGGCGAAACCAAAAGCATATATGCTACCAGCCTTCCTAAGCCCCAAGCTCTGCCACATTAATTCTCATGACCTCCCTGAGCTAGCTAGCCACCACCCTATCCCTGGCCAACCACCTTAGTTACCAAAAATATCAAAACTGAGAGCCTCCACTATCACCTAAACCCAAAATTTAAACCATCCTTTGTGGCAAGCCCCAATTGGCCACTAGCATCGCTCAGCCTCTCCCATAACAATGGCTATAAGAACCCCCCTACATGGCTGAAATGAGAAGTTGTTCAATTCCCTTGTGAAGCCCAACCAAATTGCTTCTAGTGCTTCTTAGAGAGTTCCAAAGGCCATTTCAGCCATGTTGAGCCCCTCATTATCACCACTTGAGTTCAATTTAACCTCTAAAATCAAGGGATTTTTTGGCCTTGGATCCAAACTCATCATTACTTCCAATTGAGTCGCTTTAAAGCTTCACCAAAGCTTAAGAACAATTCCCTAATCAAAACCCTTCTCTCCCAGACACCTAACCCATTTCAAAATCAAACTCATGTCCTCCTTTGATTGAACTCCTACAAAGACCCAATCACAAATTAAATTGATTCTAAGAGGATGTTTGTGGACTCAAGGTGAAGATCAGGTACTAACCCAATCGAGGCCTCACCACTTGGGCAAAAGTATAGACCAAAATCCCTAAATTTGTGCTTATTTTTATCAATTATGAAAAGAATGTATATTTGATATGCTTTTAACCATATGAATGTTTTGAATCACTTAGATGAAACTAAGAATAAACCCCACGTGATTTGATTTAGTATCAAGTGAGATATTAAGTTTAGAAAACTAGCAGTTCTTAGTTTGAGTTTGATGGGGATGATGAATTGATGTCATTCATTCAAATGTGTATCAATCAGATGATGGAGAAGGAGTCGGACGAGGAGACGAAGCATTAAAGGTGGTATGCGTGGAGACTGATTCAAAAGGCAGTGTCAAATGGTGCGGCAACATGCATGCATTTGACGGGTCCAAGTATGAGTAGGTGTTGAACGGATAAATAGAAAAATTAGTGTATTTTTTGCTTAATTAATTTCAGAAACTTTAAAAATTCATATTTGGGTGTAGAAAAATCATAAAAAAATACCCCTGTGCTTAGTGAATGGAGGAGAATATTATGAAACCAAAACCAAAATTGTTTGTTACGTATTTTATTTTTAATTAATTAAGGACCCCAATTTTTTTTAATTTTATTTAATTAAATATGAGTAAACATAACAAGAAATTTTTTGGGCTTGTTCTTCAAGTGGTTAAAAGCGTTCTTTGATTTTCTAGAGCCAAAAAACACCTCTAATCCTAAAAGTTCTAATTTTCCATGTTAGGTACCTTTATGTTAATTAAATAACTCATAAAATTTAAAATATAAATTAAAAAAATACAAAGTTTGGTTTAGCAGGTTTACTGTGGTTAGAGGATCCTAGAAAAATAAAATTCCAATTTAAAGTGTCCAAAATATAATTTCTTATTTTAAGTCAATAAAAAATTCTAAAAAATTGAGATAATACCAAATATTTCAATAAATCACCAAAATGATCCACATTGAAGATAATAACATCCTAGGGTCCCTATAAAAATTTGGAAGTCATAAAAATTGTTTTTAATACCAAACTGTAATTTATTAAGTAAATATAAAATTTGCACTAAAATAATTATAAAACTTAAAAAAAAATTACGAAAATTAGTTTGGAGTGTTCCTTGTGACTAGAGGAACTCAAGAAAAATAACATTGATGTAAAATAAAAAGTTCATTTTTGGGTAATTTTTCAATATAAAAATAATTTAAAATGATTAAAATCACAAAAATATAAAAATGCACCAAAATGTCACAAATTGCTTTTTGATCACTTGGGACCACTTAAAATATTTTTCCTAATTTTCTTAATATAGTTATGTAGTTTTAAATGCTTAAAATATATCTTCCTTAATTTGCACTAAAATAATTACAATAAATAAAAGAAAAGAAAGAAAAAATGTAAATTTTATTTCTCTCGTTTCTCTGAACTTAGAGGAACTAAAGGAAAATATAAAAAGTATTTTTTAAGATTAAATTATAATTTAATTTAATTAACCATCAAAATCAACAAATAATTATAATAATTAAAATAAATCTAGAAAACTTTGAATATTGTTCTTAGAGGTCCTCTAATCTAGGAGAACATATAAAAATTTTCTTAAGGATAGAGGATTTGTTTTGGTCAACTAAATTATAACATTAAAAATCCATATTTTGGAGTTAAAATAATTATTAAAAATTAAATAAAAATCAGAAAATTATAAATTCTCGTTTGATATCTTAATTGACCCATGAGTGGGGCTACCAAGAAAATCTCAAAGTCATTTTAGTTAAATTCAAGGAATTATGCAGTAAAGAGCCTTAAGGGTAAAATGGTAATTATGAAATTTGATGCCCTAATTAAAATTTCAGCTAAGTCAAAAGGTAAATGGATAATATTGATCATACTAAACTCTCTTAGGTTTTTGAAACATGAGGGTTTAAAAGGTAGAAACCAACTCATCACTTTCCCTACAACAAGGGTAAAATGGTAATTTTACCAACATTATTATGACTTGGGAGTTAATCTAATTAGATAATCCTAAGGTAGTGGGCTTGAGCTAGGAAGATGATAACTTACTCGTTTAAAGCCTCTAATTGGTGATTAGATGATAAGTTTGATCTTTTAAGAAGATTCTTTACCATTTAATCCAAAATTTTATTTATTATAACTTTGTCCATGAAAGAAAACTTAAGGGCTTAGTAGTGAACTAGGTTATATCTGAATTTACCTAAACAGGTTTGGAAAAGGGAAGCATAACCAATCATGAATTCTTTTAAAACACTACAAACCCAACTTTAACCATGAGCACAATATTACTAATGATTCAGCCTAGCCTTAAGGGCACCCACTCACATAATTTCGAAGTTGAACATCAAATGAATATCAAATTATCGGGATAGTCAAATCATCAAAGCTCATTAAGCACATGTTAAAATATCACCAATTTATCTTATTTTAACTTTAGGTGATTAATTTAACAACATAATAAGTTCAAATGAACTCAAAATGATTCAAAAGACTTTAAAAGTAGTTTAGGGTTTTGCCCCAAACATTTTTTAAATCTCTTGGATATTTTGAAGAACAACTGAACTTATTATGCTTTATTTAGGAAAAACTTTATAAAAACTTGTAGGGACCCAAGAAGTTATGCATCAAGGCCTGTTAATTCACCTAAATCAATAAAAATGCCTTGCACAACTTATCCTACATGGATGACTCAATGTTAAACGATTTGAGTCTTCCCTAAGGTATTTAAATCCATGTGAGCAAATGAGGATATTTTTTTTTTCTATGGATCGTCGGTCTTGTGTAAGTTTGAGTTCTAGGTGGCTATGACAATGAAGGTAATGCTAATTTGTGCTAAAGGAGGGATACAAAGTGGGACTTGAAATAATATCTCCTATCTTAAGGATCTTCAATAAGGGGAGAGGATAGGACCGACGATATTATTTATTAACTCTTGATAAGATTGTCTCCCCCGATACTCTTAGGTTGCTAATAGTCCTAACTTTTTAAGAGTAGTTAACTAGTGAACTACACCACTTTGCCAAAATATTTCAAACAATAATACTTTTCACGACATAATTACTTTTGCCTGCTAAAGTAAATTCAACAATCATGAAGATTAACTAATGAATGAAAACTTATAAAGGACCACAGTTAATCACAAAGATCAAGGTTAAGGACTACCCTCCATAGCTTATCGGGTTAGTAGCTCTTACTCAAGGTTGGGAAGCACACAGTCTAGCTCTGAGCCCTGACCTTTACAAATGTCTTACTCCTAGTCCCGGTCTTTCATATGTGACTACGGGTCTTATTTTACTTACTCATATTTTATTACGATTTTCTTTTTCAATTTTTCATATTGAATGTTCTTGTTTTATTTTCTCGTAATTTATTTAAATTTCCTAAAAATTATATTATATTTTATTATAATAACCATGCTACCATGACAAAAACCCAAGTACGCAATTACATGAGCTGCTTGCCTCTAGGATATAAGTGTTTTCTTACTCAAGGTTGGGAAGCACACAGTCCAGCTTTGAGCTCTGACATTTACCAATGACTTACACCTGATCCCGATCTTCCATATGTGACTACGAGTCTTATTTTAGTTACTCATATTTTCTTACGATTAGCTTTTTTGAATTTTTCCTATTGAATGTTGTTGTTTTACTTTCTCGTAATTTATTTAAATTTCCTACAAATTATATTATGTTTTATTATAATAACTTTGCTACCATGACAAAAGCCCAAGAATGCAATTGCATTTTATGTACTGATATTTTCCTATTTACCTTATATACATTCAATTAAATTAAAACAACCCTTAAAATCATGATATACAGACACATCGATGACTAACACCCCTCGCACACTCTTTCACTTCATATGGCAGTACTTTAAACTACCAAAGGTGTTTTATGGAGTCACTGCTCCTTGCACACTCTTTCACCTCCTAAGGCACCGCTTCAAATTTCCAAAGGTATTCTCTTGAGTCACTGCTCCTCGTATACTAATTTTTGGCGCTCATGTGTCCCCTTCAATATGGCTTTCATATCAAGCCTACCCGACGTGTGATTCTCTCTAGAGAGAAAACACCACTATACTTATGTTGTGTGCCTTGCACATCACCACACTATTGACACATTCTTCATTACTATATGCCACCGTATACTCTTTACCATGTTTGTTATCTCTTGATCACTCTTTCTTTGAGTGAGTGGTTACAATGCACAGATCACATTGCATTTGCATGTGCATTCTGGATCATCTCAAAGCTTGCTCGTTAGTTGAGTGACCTATTGCTGGTCATGATGCATTAGCAAGTATTGCTCAAGAGAATGTTTCGGTGGGTAGTACAATCTGTTGCATCGTGACTAGCACACATAGGTTATGATAAGGTTTCAAGGGGTCTAATAGAGCCACTTAGGCTTTCTTTCCTTAAGACCAATTTTAAATTATAAAAAATTTAATTTTTATTATCTATATGCATCATATTTTCAAAACCTATTTTGAAAGTATTCACATTTCTAGCTTAAACCATAAATAAGGTCAAACTTTTGAAAACAATTATTTTTTTTTCATAAAACTTGCATTTATTGGCACTTCGTATAAACGTTGGATCCTTAGGATGGGATTAGGGATGACGATCCCATCAAAACCTATGCCAAATTTTGCCCACAACTTTGCACACACTTAGAAGCTATGATTAGGACACTATATGTTACATGTTGTGCTAGGTTAGGATTATGGTGCTAGGTAGTATTTTCATTGTTTTGGCTATAGTTCTCTGTTGATTTGGTTGCCCAAGCAATAATTTCTTGTCCTTTTTTTATTTACTGAGTTTGAGACATGCACACTAATATGTTAGGAACCATCTTCTTGCAAAGAGTTATGTCCAACTAGGATAAGCTGAAATAAATTATCTAATCACAACATCTACAAGTGTTGTTACGTTCTCCTCTCATCGGGCATGGCTCACTACATTGCACGTAGGTAGCTTCATACTAACAATGTTTTCATGCAACTTGAGCCTTATTTTTTTTTTCTTTTCTCATGTTCTATTTAGAGTCCATATGAGATTTTGTACTAAAAATAAGGCACGAGCTTAGGTTTTGAATCACCAGGCAAACAGAACCACGTTATGTGGATCAAGATCTACTTGCTCTTCTCTCGTACCTTAATTCTAAATCTTTTTAATGTATATAATTAAGAGCAAGTATGCATATGTGGTACTTGGCCGCCTTTCTATTGTAAGGATATGTTGTTGACTCATGGACATCCGACCTTTTATTCTTTCATTTTTGGCTTATTTTACTTCTACAATTTTATTGTCTTGGTTTTACTCTTTTCATCTTGTGTAATTTATGGGAATCATGTGTATGATTAAGGCTCTCTAGAACCTAAAATTATAAAATTTTCTACAAAAATCCAAAAAAAAGATTAAAATTAATCAAAATTAGGATTTAAATATTTAAAGATTTTAAAAATTTTCTTTTACTTTCCTACAAAACCTTCATGTTAAATTTTAAATGGGCTGCATGCATGACTATATCCTCTATCATATAAATATGGCATACTTATTAGGAATATTAGCTAAGTGCGTCATTTTTCATGTTTTTAGGAGAAGACCGCATGTTTCTTCAACATGATAAACCCAACATAGTTTTCTACTAAGGTTATTGCCCAGCATGCTTAAGGTGTTAGAAGCTTCCTCAATCCTGATGGAGAATAACTTCTTTATAAGAGTTCTCTAGATTTGTAGCTTTACCTCCCTTCCCTTTATCTTCATGGGCTTCCTCACCACTTTAGCGGGTATATGTTCCACCTCTACTCTTTCTACCTACATAGGGTCATAGGATTTAGAGTTTCCTTCGCTTGACCTTTGCACTACCGAGGTTTACTTGAATGATGCAATTCATGAATTACTGAGCCTTTGGTCTCAGTTGGTGTTGGATCACCTACCTTCACGATCAGGTAGACTTAAGGTTCTAATAGCCTAGGATGATGGATTTGTTGTATCCTGTCCCAGCTATGTCCACCATTTAAGATGACTCTACCATTCCTTTTCTTACCCCAGTTTACCCTTGTTGCTTCCTTTGATGCTTCGTCGTTGTCTTCGCGTAGGCTCCGATTGTAGATAGGCCACCGCCTATTTGGGATATTGTGATTTACCTTTTACCTTTGTGGTCAGACTAAGCCTTAAAAGAGTTTTGATCCGACTTTTTTTAATTGCAATAGATTGTGTAAAATTTAATTAAATATAATCAATTAATATTCAGATTCTATACAAGTATGCGTATCGTTATTAAGTAATAATATTCTTTCTATTTAAGCCCCAAATATCGATCTTACAGGGTAGGTTTAAATTGGAAATGACAAATTTGCTTGGAAATTCACAGAAAGTCAATTGAAATCACTGTCACTAATTTCAATTGTTGAGATGTAATCAAAATTAAATTTCAAAACTATTCATAAATTAAATATGAAAAATTTAAAACAGTAAATACTAATCTATTAACTATGTTTACGTAACAGAGATTCTTATGTGAAAAAATATTCTTCCGACAACAATGAGGCTATGGTAAAATGAGACAAATGTTCATAATATGTATTGTGCCAAATAGGAGCAATTTTATTTCTCTACCCTGATACAATGCATAGAAAATCATTGGCTAATCTCAGTGTTTAGTCCTTAAATCCATGGCTAGGCTAGGAGGATACCGAGTCCCACTTCCCTTCACCTAAAGGCTATCTCTTGCTTCAGTTTTTAAACACTAAGACTGAATTGAAGATTTTAGTCTGTCACCCTAAAGGTTCTCCAATGCTACACCCAAAAAATAATATTTCCCTATTTATTTGTACTTAATTCCATAAATGATATTCTCCTTCATGGAATCAAATGTGATTCTTACTCTGTTGTAGAACTCATACTCCATTTCCTGGATCATATATTTCACAATACATTTTAACAATTCAATTTGGCCAGATCAAAAAGTAAATTAAGTTCGGAATTGAAAAATCATCACAATTTATTTTACATTTTAATATTGACACATTCATATTATCTCTTAATTTCACCATATCTCAGAGTAGGGAGAAAGATAGAGGTAACTACTCAGACTTCATGAGAAATAAATAGCAAAACACAAATTTCATATATAAAAAAAAGTTCATACAACACTAATAAACAAACAATACTTATCTAAAAACTCTTTCTCAAAGCAAATTCTTTGTAGCCTTTCCTTCGAAATGTAGGAAGAAGATATCTCTCCCTTTTCTCCTTCTTCAACACTCTCACTGAAAGTTTCACACTAAATCTCATCACAAAAACTCTAAACTATGAAAGAAAAATCACTAATTGACTCCAATATGGAAGTGGAATGGAATGATGTGGTGCAAAAAATGAAAGTAGAGGAGTGAAAAACATAGAGGAGCACTTTTTCTTATGAAATTTGACCCCAAATAGAGCCTAATGTCGGTTCTCCAAGAGGTGTCTCCAAAAACTCTTCAAAAAATTGTCCAAATACATCAAACCTTCTAGAAACGGGGTCTGCACCGCCTTTGGCACCATCGGCGCTAAGTAAAAAATCTTCGTATTAATTTGTTCTGCGCCGTTGGCGCTGCTGCGGCTGAGCATTTCTTCAAAAATGTCATTTTGACTCCAAATTTCATCCTTTTTACTTTCTTTTTGCTTTAAGCCCTAAAAATGAACAACCTGCAAGAAAACATCAAAATACCTTCCATTAAAGTGCAATATCAGCAAAAATAGTTATAAAATATGGGTCTTAAAATGCATATAATTTTGGTGTATCAAAATCCCTCAAACTTACATGTTACTTGTCCTCAAGTAACTCCTTTACTACATAAAAAATATGACTAATGATAAATAACTTAACTTTTAAACTTCCATATTTTAGTTTTTCAAATATAATAGTATAACTTAAGAAAAATTCAAAACAACTCAAGTTAATACTAAAGGTGTAAAGATATTCAATAATTAAGTCTAAGGATTCTGATTCTCTATTTCTTTCAAGAAAAATTGCAATTTGTTATATTAAAGTCACTTAGCAAATTCATATGGATCCTCTATTTCTTTTAAGAAAAATTGCAATTTGTTATATTAAAGTCACTTAGCAAATTCATATGAAAAAGAACTTCATAAAATATTAATAATAATTATGCTAACATTCAAATAAAAAGTTTAGAAAATGTGTAGAAGTCTTTTTTCCTTAAGTGATAGACAACATTCTAATCTATCATTATACAAATTTCATTCCTACACGAGATTTGATGCAAGAAGTGTATAACCTTTTGACAGATGAAAGTGATATGTGGGAGATACGAGATGAAGGATATGTTAGTGTCTCCACTTCATTACTTAATCCAATTTCGAAGCAATGGCATTTCTTTATTGCTTCAAAATTACTCCTTACTATGAAAATTAGCAGAGTCACCAAAGAATGTGTTGTTTTAAATTACGCATTCAAATGGAAAAACTCATTGATATAGTGTCTATTGTATTTAAATCTACTATAAGTATCCTTACTAATGGACCAATTTATGGACTTGGGCATCCATCTACCATCTTTTTGATTTGCAGTCAAGCCAAAGTTCCATATGAAAGTTGGGAAAAGACTTTATTACCTTGGGATCCCATGAATTCTATAAATGAGAATTATTGTGGAAATGGAAATGAAGTATTAGAAGCCATCATAGATCAATCTTTACATGCTTCAACTCCATTAATACCACTAACAGTTGGAAGTTTGCTTGCTTTGGAAAAGAAACTGAAGAAAATTGAAAGGGAACTTTAGAGTATTATTAGGAGTAAATGGTATAGCCTTACCTCGTACGAAGACAACACCTTGAGTAATTCCATGTAAGTTTGCATAAAACTCTTTCACCACAGATACAACAACCGCAGAAGTAGTGTAACACAGAACTTCCCAACGCATTTGCAGAATGATTTTATTAATCGGACCAGTAGGATTGATCACTCCATGATTAACAAATCCTCTTTCCTTGATCAATCTCCTCTTTGTATTAACTTATTTGTATAATCGCTGCGCGTCAAAATTAATAAACTTTTTTTTATTAAAAACTCCATGCCTCAAAGTATTTTTGGAATTGGAAGCCATGAAATCTGAAAATAGGAAGTTTCTAGACGTCCAAGGATGTTTCTAGGCCTTTTTAAACTCGTCCCGACTGTTATTATGAAGTGAAATCGTGTCAAAACCTGCTAAAAGTCATCTAAAATTGTCCAACCGCAATCGACACAGCCGGCGCTCCAGATTGGTGCTACCGGTGCTGATGTTCGTTATTTAGGGCGTCGTCGGCGCCCATTCTAGCACCGTCGGTGCCAGTGGCCAAAATTGAGATTTTTATTTTTTATTCAATTCGATTTCAAATTTTCCTTCAATACCAATATTTGACTTAATTTATAATAAATGCAATTATGTAGGATTATTATCTACTAATGTATAAGATACTTAACAAACTAAATAATAATCAATAGTAATATACGTATGGGTTGCCTCCGACAAAGCGCTTGGTTTAACGTCGTTAGCCTGACATACCATTTGTTTAGTTGGGTTGACTTAACATTAAAACTTTTTTAAATTGAGGTATGTGCCCTTCATAATAATGTTTTAAAAGATATTCATTAACTTTAAATATCTTTCCAGTGTTAGGATCTTTAATAACAATAGTTCCATAGTGATAGACTTTAATCACTTCAAATGGTCCTAACCATCTGGATTTTAGTTTTCTTAGAAATAATCTCAATCTTTTATTATATAGTAGAACTTCTTATCCAGATTCAAATTTCTTCTTAACAATCTTCCGATCATGCCATATTTTCATTTTCTCCTTATAGATTTTTGCATTATCATATGTTTCATTTATAATCTTCTCAAGTTCATTGAGTTGCAAAAACCTTTTCTCACCAGCATCCTTTAAATTAAAATTAAATTTTTTAATACACAAAATGCTTTATGCTCCAATTCTACTAGTAAGTGACATGTTTTTCCAAAAATAAGTTTGTAACAATAATCTTTTCTCACCAGCATCCTTTAAATTAAAATTAAATTCCTTAATAGCCCAAAATGTTTTTCTCACCAGCATCTTTTAGATTAAAATTAAATTCCTTAATAGCCCAATATGCTTTATGCATTTTCTCACCAACATCCTTTAAATTAAAATTAAATTCTTTAATAGCCTAAAATGCTTTATGTCAATTCTACTGGTAAATGACATGTTTTTTTCTAAAAATCAATCTTTATGGGGACATTCCTATAGGAGTTTTATAAGTAGTTCTGTATGCCCATAATGCAGTATCTAGTCTAGCAGACCAATCCAATTTATAAGAATTTACAGATTTTTCTAAAATACGTTTAATTTCATGATTCGATATTTCTGCTAGACCACTAGTTTGAGGATGATAAGTAGTAGATAATCTATGCATTATATCATATTTCTTTATCAATTTTTTGATTCTCTTATTCCTAAAATGAGATCCTCCATCATTAATGATCACTCTCGGCATTTCATATCTTGTAAAAATATTTTTAATTAAAAATTTAGAAACACTTTGAGCATCACATCTTACCACAGCAATAAATTCAATCCACTTAGACATATAATCAACAGAAAGTAATATATAAAAATTTCCAAATGAAGGCATAAATGTTCCCATAAAGTTTAATCCCCACACATCAAAATTTTCCACTTCTAATGTGTAATTTAGAGGCATTTGGTCTCTTCTAGAAATATTTTCTACTCGTTGACATCTATGACATGTTTTAATGTATTCATTAACATCTCTAAAAATAGTAGGCCAATAAAATCTAGCTTGCAAAATTTTATATGCAGTTATATTTATTCCAAAATGTCCTCCAAATTCAGAATCATGGCATCTTTCAATTATCTGTTGAGTTTCTTCATAAGGCACACATCTTCTAATAATTAAATCTTTACATTGTTTATATAAATATGGGTCATCCCAAAAATAGTCTTTCAAATCATAGATAAATTTCTTTAATTGTGGATTCTTGATATCAGGTGGTAAAAGGTCACTTACAATATAGTTTACTATATCAGCATACCACGGTACATCCATTTCATCAATACTATATAAATGTTCATCAGGGAAATTTTCTAAAATTTCATTTGCAAAATTAGTTAATATTCTATTTCTCTTCTAGGCAAATGATCACCTATTTGATTATCATTTCCCTTTTTATCTACCACAATAAAATCAAACTCTTGCAATAGAAGAATCCATCTAATTAATCTTGGTTTAGCATCCTTCTTTTGCATCAAGTATTTAATAGCAGAATGATTGAATACACTATACATTTAGTTCCAATTAAATAAGATCTAAAGTTATCAAATGCATAAATAATAGCTAATAACTCTCTTTCAGTAGTAGTATAACTAATTTGAGTATTATTTAGAGTTCTACTAGCATAATATATAACTTTTAAAACTTTGTCGTGCCTTTGTCCTGATACAGCCCCAAGAGCATAATCACTAGCATCACACGTTATTTCAAATGGTTTCTCCCAATCAGGTGATACTATTATAGGTGCAATGATTAATTTTTTCTTTAATAATTCAAATGTTGTAATGCATTCCTCATTAAAATCAAATTTTGTATCTTTTTCAAAAAGTTGGCATAGGGGTTTAGTTATTTTTTAAAAAAATTTTATGTAGCGCCTGTAAAAACTAGCATGTCCTAGAAAACTTCTCACCCCTTTACGGCTTAGTTATTTTTGAAAATTTTTTTATGTAGCGCCTGTAAAAACCAGCATGTCCTAGAAAACTTCTCACCTCTTTAACATTATTAAGAGGTGGTAATTTTTCCATAACTTAGATTTTTGCAGGATTTACTTCCATGCATTTTTCAGAAAGTTTATACTTAAGAACAATACCTCCTGCAACCATAAATTGACAATTTTCTCAATTTAAGACTAGGTTGATTTTTCGCATATCTCTAGAATTTTTTTTAAATTATTAAGACATAACCCAAACGAAGTCCCAAATACAGAAAAATCATCCATAAACACTTCCATTCCATGCTCTATAAAATTGCTAAAAATTGACATCATGCATCTTTGAAATGTTGTAGGTGCATTGCATAGTCCAAAAGGCATTCTACGTAAAGCAAATGTTTTATATGTGCTTGTAAACGTTGTTTTCTCTTGATCCTCTGGAGCAATTAGAATTTGGTGATATCCGGTATGTCCATCTAAAAAGAAACAGTATTTTTTCTCATCCAATAAATCCAACATTTGATTTAAAAAGGGCAAAGGAAAGTGATCTTTTTAGTGGCCATATTTAGTTTTCTATAGTTAATACAAATTCGCCAACCAGTTACTTGTCTTATTGCTATTAATTTGTTTTTCTTGTTTTCTTCAACATTCACTCCTCCTTTCTTCGAAACACAGTGAATTGGGCTTACTCAAGCACTATCTGAAATAGGATATATAATTCCAGCATCTAACCACTTTAAAATATCTTTTTTAACAACTTTTTTATTATTGGGTTTAATCTTCTTTGAGGATCCGCTTTAGGTTCATACTGTTCATCTAATAAAATTTTGTGCATATATATTGAAGGACTAATTCTCTTAATATCTGTTAAAGTCCATCCAAAAGCCTTTTTATACTTTTTCAACATCTCTATCAACTTTTATTCCTAAATTTCAGTTAGCTCAGAAGATATAATAACATACAATGTAGATGACTCTCCTAAAAATACATATTTTAAATGGGCAGGTAATATCTTCAATTCAAGTTCAGGTGGTTTAATACTTGAAGGAATAAGATTTTTACTATCATTTTCTAGTAAGTCTAATGCTTCAAATTTGCCTTGAATATAATCTAAATCTTCTTCTTTTACTTCATTTTCAGTATAAAAAATTTCTCCTTGC
>JXCR01143368.1:24850-36051 GCA_002079205.1 Phalaenopsis hybrid cultivar
ATTTTCCTATTGATCATTTTCCATTTCTTCCTTTTCTTCATTAACTTCAGTTTCTCTTTGGATCTTTGTTTCAACTTCTTTTCCACTTCGTAATTGAATAGCTTTAATTTGCTCTTTATTTTGATCTTTTGGATTAACTTCCACAGTACTTGGAAGAATTTCAGAAGGTCTATTACTAAGTGCAGTAGCAATATGTCCTAATTGATTTTCAATATTTTTAATAATAACCCCTTGATTGTTTATTTGATTTCCCATATTCAACATTACTTCTTCCATCGTCAACTTCTTTTCCTTAAATTGTGGGTTAGAGTTAGAGTTAAATCCCGGAGGATAATAAGGTCGAAAATTAGGATTTCCTTTATTGTTCAGATTTCCAAATGGATTCATCGAATTATTATATGTATTCCAACTAAAATTAGGGTGATTTTCTAACCAGGGTTAAAATAGTTAGAATAGGGATTGTTATTTTGATTATTTATAGCATTTAAAGTTTCATAAGATGATTGAGTATCAATAATCTGTCCTAGTGAATTCTCCTCTAATACTGGGGGTACTTGAATTCATTCTCATTTGATCAATCTTTTTAAAAATAGCAGCAATTTGAGATGCCAAAATAGACATTACATCAAAATCATGAATACTAGCTACTCTCGTAGGATTTACCCTTTCAGTGGGCCAATGAAAATTATTAGTAGCCATTTCTTCAATTAAAGAATATGTTTCATTAAAAGGTTTTGACATTAATGAACCACCCGCAACAACATCTATAATAGATCTCAGTGATCCTACTAATCCATTGTAAAATGTTTGAATTATTAATCAATCTGGTAAAGCATGATGTGGACACTTCCTAAGAATATCTTTAAATCTTTCTCAGGCTTCATATATCGATTCCCCTTCAAGCTGACAAAAAGATGTAATATCATTTCTAAGCTTAGCGGTTTTCGAGTGTGGAAAACATTTAGCCAAGAATTTTTGTGATAGTTCTCCCCAAGTTCTAATAGATCTAGGTGCTAATGAATTTAACTAAGCCTTGGCTTTATCCCTTAATGAAAAAGGAAAAATTCTAAGTCTGACAACATCATTAGACACTCCATTATATTTAAATGTAGCATAAATTTTAAGAAAACTAGCAAGATATAAGTTAGGATCTTCAGTAGATGATCCTCCAAACTGATTATTTTGTATCATTTGGATAATAACAGGTTTAAGCTTAAATGAATTAGTAGCAGTATCAGGATTTTGAATAGTCAAATGAAGTTCATCTGCTGTCGGATTCGCATAATCTTTTAAAGGTCTTTGTCGATTTTCATTTATTAGATTATCTAAGTTATTCACCATTTCTTGTAAATTTTTAATTTCTCTTTGTTGTTTTCTAAATTTTCTAATAGTACGTTCTAATTCTGAATTATAAGGTGTTCTTCGTCATTTCTTGTAAATTTTTAATTTCTCTTTATTGTTTTCAAATTTTTTTAATAGTACGTTCTAATTCTGAATCGTAAGGTACTAAACCTTCAGATCCAATATTTCGCATAAACAAATAAAGCAAACAAAGTAAAACACTCTAATAAAAATATTTTTTTTAATTTTTTATTTCTAAATTTTTTTATTTTTTTATTTTTTTATTTTTTTATTTTTCTTAATAATAATAATTTTTTATGGTGTATATATTATCTCTAAATTTTCTAATTTATCAAAATTATTTAATTCAACTGTTACTTTCCTAGGCAACGGCACGAAAAACATGATCCAACTTGTTTTTATTGCGATAGATTATGTAAAATTTAATTAAATATAATCATTTAATATTTAGATTTTATGCAAGTATATGTATCGTTATCAAGTAATAATGAACTTTCTATTTAAGCCCCAAATATCGATCACTACGGGGAAGGTTAAAATTGGAAATGACAAATTTGCTAGGAAATTCATAGAAAGTTAATTGAAATCACTATCACTAATTTCAATTGTTGAGATGTAATCAAAATTAAATTTATAAACTATTATCAAATTAAATATGCAAAATTTAAAACAGTAAATATTAATCTATTAACTATGTTTATGTAATGGAGATTTTTATGTGAAAAAACATCATTCCCACTAAAATGAGGCTATGGTAAAATGAGATGAGATAAATGTTCATAATATGTATTGTGCCAAATAGGAGCAATTTTAATTCTCTACCCTGATACAGTGCATAGAAAATCATTGGCTAATCTCAGTGTTTAGTCCCTAAATTTGTGGCTAGTCTAGGAGGATACCGGCTCCCACTCCAGAGCTCCCACTTCCCTTCACCTGAAGGCTAGCTCTCGCTTCAGTTTTTAAACACTAAGACTGAATTGAAGATTTTAGTATGTCACCCTAAGGGTTCTCCAATTCTACACCTAGCAAAGAATATTTCCATATTTATTTACACTTAATTCCATATATGATGTTCTCCTTCATGGAATTAAATGTGATTCTTACTCTGTTGTAGAACTCATACTCCATTTCCCGGATCATATGTTTCACAACATATTTTAACAATTGTTATAGAACTCATACTCCATTTCCCGGATCATATGTTTCACAACATATTTTAACAATTCAATTTTTTCATATCGAAAAGTAAATTAAGTTTGAAGTTGAAAAATCATCACAATTTATTTTACAATTTAATATTGACACATTCATATTATCTCTTCATTTCACCATATCTCAGAGTATGGAGATAGATAGAGAGAACTACTCAGAGTTCATGAGAAATAAATAGCAAAACACAAATTTCATATATAAAAGAAAGTTTGTACAACATTGATAAACAAACAATACTTATCTAAAAACTCTTTCTCAATGAAAATCCTTTATAGCCTTTCCCTAGAAATGCAAGAAGAAGATATCTCTCACTTTTCTCCTTCTCCAACACTTACAAAAAGTTTCACACTAAATCTCACCACAAAAACTCTAAACTATAAAATCAAAATCACTAATTAACTCTAATATGGAAGTGGAATGGAATGATGTGGTGCAAAAAATGAAAGTAGAGGAGTGAAAAATGTAGAGGAGTGCTTTTTCTAATGAAAATTGGCCCCAAATAGAGCCCAAGGTCGGTTCTCTAAGAGGTGCCTCCAAAAACTCTTCAAAAAATTGTCCAAATACATTGAACCTTCTTAAAATTGGGTCTGCACCGCCTTTGGCGCTGGTCTGGCGCCATCGGCGCTGAGTAAAAAATCTTCACGTTAATTTGTTCTGCGCCGTCGGCGCTGCCCTTGACACTGCCGGGGCTGAGCATTTCTTAAAAAATGTCATTTTGACTCCAAATTTCATCTTTTTTTCTTTATTTTTGTTTTAATCCCTAAAAATCAACAACCTACAAGAAAACATCAAAATACCTTCCATTAAAGTGCAATATTATAAAAAATAGGTAAAAAATATGGGTCGAAAAAAACATATATTTTTGGTGTAGCAAGTATCGTGGTGAGTTAACCTGATTATTTCATACGCCTTGATTACTGATGGGTTGCTACTCATTTTGGATATGAAAGACTCATTTTCTAGCAAGAGCTTTGAAAGCTTCAAGATGCCTCTGTGAGATAACCACCCTTTATAACACCTCTCACTAGTTGTTACTTAAATGTAAGTAAGATTCCTTTAATCAAGAGTATTATTGGGCACCCCCAAGTTGTACTTAAATAAAGGGATACATTATCTTAGATGTTCTTATTAATCCTAGGACAAACAAACACACTTATCTCTCATTGCACATTGCTTTTGTAAGGTTTTCTTCATAGATATGTTCTAAAGAATTTTTGATCTAATCCCATTTTTGATGTATACTTTTGGGCTATCAAGCAAAGTTTTCTTTACAAAAGCTCTCTATGTTCTTTCTCTTAATTGTCTACCCCTATTGTATGTTTTCTTATTTTTTTTATTTTGCTCTTCTTCTGATCATATATATATGATCAAACAGAGAGATTTACAAAATAAATTAAATCATACAATACTAAACAAACTTATAACTCTAAAAAAAGAGAGAAACAAAACACAAATAATGAAAAGAACTAAACATGATACATGAAAATATGGAACATGAATTACTATGCATGAAACATTACACATGAGCTACTAGACATGAATGATTACATGGACTAACATGAACCACAACACATAAAAAATGTGACTCAAATTAAGTTTCGCTAGGGTTAGCTAAAGTTAGCTAAGCTTGACTAAAATCAAGTTAGATTGGATTTGAGTATGGTTGGGTTTGATTGGGTTCAGTTAGGTTTGGTTTGGTTCAGCTTGGGTTTGGTTCAAGTTAAAGTTGGGTTGGGCCAGGTCGGGTTAAGCTAGATTGGGTTAGGTAGGCTCAAGTTTGGTTAAATCAAATCAAGTTAAGTTTAGTTGGGACAAGTCAGGTCGGCTTAAGCTAAGTTGGTTCGAATTAGGTTAGGCCAGGTTTGGTCAAGTTTATTTAAGTTGGGTTTGGTCAGGTCAACTTAGGTTCGATCAAGCTAGGTTGGGTTAGATTAAGTTGGGTTGTGTCAGGTCAGGATGAATTGAGTCAGGTTAAGTCAAGCTATATTCGGTCAGGTTAGGTTAAGGCGAGTCAAATCAGGTGGAGTTGGATTTGGTCAAGTTTGTTCAGGACACCAAAATAACAAGTTATTTTAAGAATATATTTTATACTTGTTTTTGGTGATATTGCACATTAAAAAAGGGTATTTTTATGTTTTTTTTGCAAGTATATTAATTTTAGGCATTTGGAGCAACAAAGAACAAAATTTGGAGCAAAAATAACAAAGTTTTGAATTCTGGCACATAATGCGCCAGATTGGTACGAGATGCACCGGATTGGCGCCAGATGCGCCAAAACCCAGAACAACATGATATTCAGTAAATTGGTGCATAATGCACTAGATTGGAGCCAGATGCACCATTTGACAAAAAGTTGGCGCCAGATGTGCCAGGGACGACTTTTTGCGGATTAAGGTAGTTCGAGAGAAAATTTGTGCTAATTTTCAAAGAGACACTTGTTCTGAACACCCCTTTGAGTAATTAAATGCATCTAGACACTTTGGAAAGTTCTTTTATGATGGGATATGTCTCATGGATTAATGGACATGTCTTTTGAATTCAAAAGAGTTGACTTTTGGACAGAAATTTGGAGGGAATTTTGAATTCTTTCTGGAGGGAGGCAGCCTTTGATAAAAGAGACAAAAGTCTAGGGCTTGAAGGAGCAGAGTTTATGAGTGGCTGAGGTGTGTGGCATGAAGATAGAGAGTTAGAAAGAGAGAGAAAGTCAAGGGCTTAGAGATTTTCTTCTAGAATTGTAAGAGGAGAGGGAAGTTGAGAGATTTCTTTTCCATTACACTTCAAAGAGAGAACTGAGAGTGTTTGTAAAGAGAGAAAGGCTTGGAGAGAATTTCTAGGAGTTTTCTTGGGAAGGATTGTGAGATAAGTTGTGTCTTTTATTTCTTTTATTTTGTAAACTTATATTAATATATGAAATCTGTGTTTTGACGTATCCTTCTCGTGACTTCTGAGTAGTCTCCTTTATCCTTCTCCTTACTTTGAGATATGGTTTTCTGAAGAATTGATTTTGTTTTATATTTTTTTAAGTATTAATAATTTGTGATAATATGAACACCGATCTTCATTTACTTTTTGATATAGTCAATTGAAATTTTGAAATGTGTTGAGAAACATATGTTCCAAAAGGGCTATGATTTCTAGAACATGGGGAGAATAATATTTAATTTCATAGGAGAGTATTTCATCCATGGAATTAGGTGCAAATAAATAGAAAAATATAGTTAGTTGGATGCAAAATTAAAGATTTTAAGGAGATAAATTAAAATCCTCAAATTGGTCCAGTTTATTGGAAACTAATGCGAGATTGTTAGCTCTCAGGGGAGGGATGGGAGCTATGGAGTGGCAGCTAGTATCCTCCCAGCCTAACCACGGAATTAGAGACCAAACTTTGGATTAGTCAATATTCTTTATGCACTTGGAAGAGGGCAAATAATAGGATTGCTCATATTTGACACAAAACAAGTTTTATAATTATTTTAAATTTTTTTAATTTCTCCACAATCCATATACTCATTATAAAGGGGAAGGATGCTTTCTTAAATTTCAACTTTCTGTCACAACATCTTAGTTTTAATTTTTGTAAATTTACATTTGAAAGATTGGCATTTAGATTAGTTAACTTTGTCTTTCAACTGCATTTTAATTAGCATTCACTTGTCACTTAGTTTTTGAACTTCACACTTTAAATTATAATTTACATTATAATCTTAATAACTTATTTACAGGCATTTCAAACTTCCCTGCAAGATCGATATCTAGGACTCCATTAGAGTCCTTTATTACTAGAGTGATACGTATAGTTGCATTATTTTTAAAGCAAATTTAGCAGTTTAAAGATTTTTTAAAGATAAAACTATTTTAATTGAAGTTATTTTGTTGGGATCAATTTACATATTTACTATTGTATATGTCGTGGTATTTTGCAATTTTGAAAAATATTTGCAAAATTAACACACTAAAACCACCCGCGTTAAGTTTTTGGTGTCGTTGTCGAGGAAGTAACAGAATGTAGTAATAAGTTACTTTATAATTTATAGTATTCTTATTTAGAAAACTAAAAAAAAGAGTGAGTGTAGTTTAGTTTGAATATTTTTTTATTTAAGTGTGTTTGCTTATTTTAAATTACTTGTTGTATCTATTTATGCGTAGGGTAAGATTTGAAAAATTTAGTGCCTCGCGATTCTGAGTTAGAAAGAACAATTATAAAAATTGGAAAACAACAAAAAGAGAAAGCATATTAACAAAATGACTTAAAATTTGAGTAATGTTGGGAATGAAAATGAACATCATCACGATTCTGAGTTAGAAGGAACAATTAGAAAATTTTGAAAACAACAAAAAGAGATAAGCATATTAGCAAAATGGCTCGCAATTTGAGTAATGTTGGAAATGAAAATGAACATCATCAGAGACCATTAAGAGAATATGCATCCTACAGCATATGAGATTCATTTAAGTATACAAAACCCTCTTGTAGCTGTCAATTAATTTGAGCTTAAACCAACTATTATCCAAATGGTTCAAAATAATCAGTTTGGGGGAACACCAACTAAAGATCCTAATTTACACCTTGCTAGTTTTTTTAGAATTGTGTGTTACATTGACATATGATGGAGTGTCGAATGATGCTGTCAGACTTAGACTTTTTCCTTTTTCACTAAGGGATAAAGTTAAGATGTGGTAAAACTCGTTGGCACCTGGATCTATCAGAAAATGGGGAGTTTTATTACAAAAATTTTTATCTAAATATTTTCCACCTTAAAAAATTGTTAAGCCTAGAAATGATATTATATCTTTTTATTAGTTCGAAAGGGAATCAATTTATAAGGTTTGGGAAAGATTTAATGATCTACTTAGAAAGTGTCCACACCATGCTTCATCAGATTGATTAATAATTCAATTTTTTTATAATGGATTGGTTGGATCTCTTAGATCAATAATTGATGCTTCTACTGGTGGATCATTAATGTCAAAACCATTTAATGAAGCATGTTCTTTAATTAAAGAGATGGCTACAAATAATTTTCAATGGCCAAGATTAGCCAGTATTCATGATTCTGATGCAATACTTATGTTAGCTGCACAAATAGCTGTTATATCAAAGAAGATAGATCAATATGGAATAAATTATTCTTAGACATCACCTGTGCTTGAGGAAAATTCATTGAGATAAATTATAGAATCTCAATCTTCTTATGAGACCTTAAATGTATCAAATAATCATTCTAATAATCCTGATGCCAACTATAATAATCTCGATTTGAAGAATCATCTAAATTTTAGTTAGAGTAACAATAATTCTAATGCTGCAAATCTGCAAGGAGGAAACACCAGTGCAAGCCCATTATAAAACTCCAAAAATCTAGGAAATCCAACTTATAAACCTTATTATCCTTCATGTTTTAATAATTTGCAGAGTAAGGAGAAAAAATTGTCAATGGAAGCATTGATATTGCAAATGGGGAGTCAATTACAAAATCAAGAAGCTGCAATTAGAAACATGGAAAATCAATTGGGATGTATTGCTACCACACTTAGCAATAGACCTCCAGGAATGTTTCCTAGTAATATTGAAGTAAATCCTACATATCAGAACAAAGAGCAAATTAAGGCTATTCAACTGAGAAGTGGAAAATATTTAGAAAATAGAGTTAAAAAAGAAGTGGAAGTTGAAGTTGAAAAAGATGAGGTGGAAAATGAAAAATTTGGTATAGATTTTGATTTTGAGTCAGAATGTCTTATTAAACCAATGGAAAGACCACCAACTCCATTTCCTCAAAGATTGATGTAGAAAGTAAAAATAACCAATATTAAAAATTTTTAAAAATATTAAGAAAATTAATGATAAAAATTTCATTTGTTGAAGCTTTGGAGCAAATGTCAAGCTATGTGAAGTTCATGAAGGATAAACATAAAAAGAAAAAGAAGTTTGTAGATAATGTGTTTGTTGCACTCAATAAAGAGTGTAGTGCTATAATTCACAAAAAGCTTCCAAAAAACTCAAAGATCTTGGAAGTTTTACAATTTCTTGTGCTATTGGCAAAAGACTTTTTGGAAAAAGCTTTATGTGATTTAGGAGCCTGTATTAATCTTATGCCGTTATCAATTTTCAAAAGGTTGGGCTTAGGAGATATTTTACCTACAACTATAACTTTTCAGTTAGCTGATTATTTGATTATCTATCCTAAATGAGTTATAAAAGACGTTTTGGTAAAAGTTGATAAATTTATCTTTTTTGAGGACTTTATTCTAATAGTATGGAGGAAGATAAATATATTTCCTATCAGTTTAGGAAGACCATTCTTTGCCATTGGAAGAGCTTTGATAAATGTGCAGAAAGGAGAACTAAGTATGAGAGTTAGTGATCAAGAGGTTACATTTAATATTACAAAATTAATGATATACCAAACAAAAGAGCAAGAGATTGAATCCTTCAGAATGGATATTAATGAATATCTAAGCCATGAATATTTCAAAAAGACATTTGAAAGGGAATTTGAAAAAAAATATATGGAATATCAAAATGAGGAAAAAATTCAAGATGAATCTATGGAAGTGATTAAAGAAGATTTGAATTATGTTCAGGAAAATTTTGAAATGTTAGATCCTACAGAAAGTAATAAGAATTTGATTTTATCTATTGAGAAACCTTTTGAACTAGAACTGAAAACGCTTCCTAAACATTTGAAGTATGCATTCTTGGGAGATTTATCTACATTTTCTATTACAGTATCCTGAAAATTAACTGATGAGCAAGAACAACAATTATTGGAAACTTTGGGAAGATATAAGAAAGCCTTTTGATGGATATTAGGTATATTAAAGGAATTAGTCCTTCAATTTGTATGCATAGAATTTTATTGGAAAATCAACATGAACCAAGAGATGATCCACAAAGGAGTTTAAATCCTACGATGAAAGAAGTTGTTAAGAAAGAAACTTTAAAATGGTTTGATGCCGGAATAATATATCTTATTTCAGACAGTGCTTGGGTAAGTCCAAGTCACTGTGTTCCAAAGAAAGGAGGTGTAATTGTAGTGACAAAATAAAATAATAAATTAATACCAAAAAGACAAGTCACTTGTTGGCGAATCTACATAGACTATAGAAAATTAAATTTTGCCACCATGAAGGATTAATTTCCTTTACCCTTTTAGGACCAAATGTTAGATAGGTTGGTTGGGCACTTATCCTTTTGTTTTCTAGATGCATATACCGACTATCATCAGATACCTATAACTCCAGAGGATCAAGAGAAAACAACATTTATTAGTCCTTATGGAACTTTTGTTTTTTGGGGAATGTCCTTTGGACTATGTAATGCACGTGTAACATTTCAAAAATGTATGATGTCAATTTTCAATGATTCAATTGAATAAGGGATTGAAGTCTTTATGGACAATTTTTCCAATTTTTGGAACTTCATTTGAAATATGTAGAAGTCATTTAGAGAAAGGTCTTGAATGATGAGAAAGGGCTAATCTCATATTGAACTGAAAAAAATGTCAATTTATGGTTGCAAGAGGAATTGTTCTTGAGCATAAAATTTCAGAAAATGACATAGAAGTAGATCCTGAAAATATTTGGGTTATATCAAACTTACCTTCGCATACTAATGTAAGAGGAGTTAGGAGCTTTCTATGACATGCTAGATTTTATAGGCAATATATTAAAGAATTTTCAAAATTACTAAACCTTTATGCCAACTTCTGGAGAAATATATAAAGTTTATTTTTAACCAACATTGCCTTAAAGCCTTTGAAACTTTAAAAGAAAAATTGATCAGTTCTCTTATAATTATTTCACCTGATTGAGAGAAACCTTTTGAATTAATGTGTGATGCTAGAGATTATGCAATTAGAGTTATATTAGGGAAGAGATATGATAAGATTTTTAAAGTTATATACTATGCTCAGATTAACTACAAATTCATTGAAAGAGAGTAATTAGCCATTGTGTATGCTTTTGATAAGTTTAGGTCATATCTGATTAGAGCTAAATGTGTTGTGCATAATGACCATTTGGCTATTAAATAGTTGATGCAAATGAAGGATGTGAAACCAAGACTAATTAGATGGGTACTTCTGATGCAAGAGTTTGATTTTGTAATAGTCAATAGGAAATGGATTGATAATCAAATTGCTGATTATCTATCTAGGCTAGAACAAGAAGAAATAATTGACATGAAAAAAGAAATTAATGAAAATTTTCCTATGAACAACTTTATGTTGTAAAAGGATGGGATATACCTTAGTATGTTGATATTGTAAATTATATTGTTAATGGTATTTTACCATATGGACTAACAAAACAACAGGAAAATAAATTCATTCATGA
Organism: Phalaenopsis hybrid cultivar; assembly: GCA_002079205.1. NCBI lineage: Eukaryota > Viridiplantae > Streptophyta > Magnoliopsida > Asparagales > Orchidaceae > Phalaenopsis > Phalaenopsis hybrid cultivar. The sequence continues at coordinate 35,759 of JXCR01143368.1, forward strand.
TGCAAAGTTCTACTTTTGGGATGACCCCTATTTAAATAAACGATGGAAAGATTTAGTAATGAGACGATGTGCGCCTTACAAAGAAATTCAGGAAATAATTCAGAAATATCATGATTCTGAATTTGGAGGATATTCTGGGAATGATAGAACTGTTCATAAAATTTTGCAATCTGAATTTTATTAGTCTTCTCTTTTTAGAAATGTTAATATATATATTGGTCTTCTCTCTATATATATATTGGATTTTATTGGTCTTATATATATATATATATATATATATATATATATATATA